>CAWTZC010000141.1:0-38741 GCA_963919715.1 Microtus obscurus
GAACCCGGCCCCGACGGCGCAGCAGACGCGGCGGAGACCTGCAGACACCAGCGAGCAGAGGAGGTCCACAGGGCGGCGAACGGTGAGCCTAGTCGTATCCCTGAAGACCCCCCTTTTTAGGGAGAGTGTTCTTGACCCGCGGGTGGACACAGGAAATGGAGCGGGGGCACTCCCCGACCACCTTGACCCCCCGGTTAGCCTGTGAAGGGCTGCTACCCTCTGCTGGGGCTGCTCCTCCTCGCTGAGACCTCTCTCTCCCTGACATATCCCAGATTGTGCCCAGGATCCTCCTTCACTCCCCCTCCCTTCCGCTGGGCGTGGGACCATCAAGTTTAACCTCTTTGGGCGCTGGATAGGGAGCTCAGGGCAGAGGGCAGCGGGAGTTCCTCTGTTTTGGTAGCTGGCCTGCAGGGGGTAGGCCTTTTGTTGGCGAGGTCCCTGGCAAACCAGGAGCCTGGTCCTAGTCCTGAAGACCCTTCTGAGTAGGGAAAGAGATCTTGGCCAGCGGCAGGACCCAAGAAACGGGGAGAAGGCGTTTTGTAAGCAGGGCCCCTGGCCAGCAGGAAAACCCATTCCTGCTTTAAAAGACACATTAGACAGCATCGATAGGACGAGATGGGCAGGCGCCAAGGCAAGAATTCACCCAACAATCTGAAAAGCAACATTAAAACACCAGAACCCAATGATCTCACAACAGAAGGACTTGAACACCCTAACACAGAAGAAGTGGAAAAAATTGACTTTATGAAAGCAATAGAGTCCCTTAAACAACATGTAAAAAACACCCTTATAGAAATAGAAGAGAAGTACAACAAAAAGTTTGAAGAATTGAGTAAATACGTCCATGAGACCCTGAGAAACCAAGAAAAAATGAACAAACAGGTAATGGAAACAGTTCAAGAATTGAAAACTGAAATGGAAGCAAGGAAGAAAACACAAACTAAGGACCAGCTGGATATGGAAATTCTAGGTCAACGAGCAGAGTCTACAGAAACAAGCATAATCAATAGAATACAAGAGATAGAAGAAAGAATCTCAGATTCTGAGGACACCATAGAGAAAATAAACGCACTGATCAAAGAAAACAGCAAAGCCAACAAATACTCATCACAAAACATTCAGAAATATGGGACACAATAAAAAGACCAAACCTAAGAATAATATGAATAGAAGAAGGAGAAGAGTCACAGCTCAAAGGCCCAGAAAATATTTTTAACAAAATTATGGAAGAAAACTTTCCCAACATAAAGAAAGATATTCCTTTGAATATTCAAAAAGCATACAGAACACCAAACAGACTGGATCAAAGAAAAACATCCCCTCACCATATAATAATCAAAACACAAAATATACAGGTTAAAGAAAGAATATTAAGAGCTGCAAAGGAAAAGGGGCAAGTAACTTGTAAAGGTAAACCGATCAGACTTACACCTGACTTCTTCTATGGAAACCATGAAAGCCAGAAGGTCCTGGATAGAGGTTCTGCAAAAACTAAGGGACCATGGATGCAAACCCAAACTACTATACCCAGCCAAGCTATTGTTCACTATCAATGGAGAAAACAAGACTTTCCAAGATAAGAACAAATTTAAACAATGCGTAGCCACAAATCCAGCCCTACAGAAAATAATAGAAGGAAAATCACAACCTAAGGAATCCAGCATTGCCAACACTGCCTACAATAACTCAGGCATCTAGCGAACCTTCACCAGCACACCTCAAACAAGGGAGACACACAAACGCTACTACCAAAAACAATAACAATAACCAGAGTAAACAACCACTGGTCATTAGTATCACTTAATATTGATGGCTTCAATTCACCCATAAAAAGGCACAGGCTAAGGGATTGGATATGAAAACAGGATCCAACATTCTGCTGTTTGCAAGAAACACATCTCAACCACAAAGACAGGCATCTACTCCGAGTAAAGGGTTGGGAAAAGGTGTTTCAAGCAAATGGTCCTAAGAAAAAAGCAGGTGTGGCCATACTAATTTCTAACAAAACTGACTTCAAACTAAAGTCAATCAGAAGAGATCGAGATGGACACTTTATACTCATAACAGGAACAATTCATCAGGATGAAGTCTCAATCCTGAATATCTATGCCCCTAACATAAAAGCACCCACCTATGTAAAAGAAATATTACTAGAACTCAAGGCAGACATCAAACCACACACACTAGTAATAGGAGACTTCAATACTCCTCCTTCTCCAATGGACAGGTCAATCAGACAGAAACCTAATAGAGAATTAAGAGAATTAGTGGAGGTAATGAAGCAAGTGGACTTAACAGACATCTATAGAACATTCCACCCAAAAAGGAAAGAATATACCTTCTTCTCAGAAGCTCATGGAGCCTTCTCAAAAATTGACCACATACTTGGAAACAAAGGAAACCTCCACAGATACAAAAAAATATCAGTGTCCACCTGTGTCTTGTTGAAATAGAAGCAGCGTGGCTGTGTCCTCCCCTCACCCGGCCGCCGGCATGGCTTAGCTTACGCCCCGAAATAATTACACGGAAACTGTAATCTTTTAATCACTGCCTGGCCCATTATTGGCTAGCTCTTACATATTGACCTAACCCATTTCTGATAATCTGTGTTAGCACCCCAAGGTGCGCTTACCGGGGAGATTCTAGCCTACGTCCATCTTGGGTCGGTCGGAGCTTCATTGCGTGCGTGCCTCAGAGAGCTGGGCCATCCTGTCTGCCCGCTAGACAGGAGGCTGCTGTCTCTGAGCGGAGCTGCATGCTTCTCTGAGCTGACTTCCTCTTCCTGTCTGCATACTATTCTGTTTACTCCTCCCACCTATGTTCTAACCAATTGGGCCAAGCAGTTTATTTATTGCTTATCCAATGAAATCAACAGATTGATATAGGACACTCCCACATCACTTCCCCTACTACATGTTGGCGCACCAACGTGCTAATGAACTCCACATAAAACCTGAGAGGGCTTAAAAAAGAGAGAGAGAGAATTTAAGACAGCTTTTTGCTGTTTATGGGTTGCGTGCCGCAAAGAAATTGTCCTGACTCAACAACAGTAAAAAAAACTGTCTGTTTTAAAATGCCGGCTTTCTGGGCTGTGCCGCCATTACGATTTCTGTCTGGCTCCTGTGGGAGACAGAGCTTTTGAATGGAGCATTTGGAATAAAGTGCTATGGCTTGCTTGATGGCAATGTGGACTGCTGTGTGCCTGGAATTGTGCTCAGCTCAGGGGCACCCAATGGCTCTGAGGCAGGAGCAGCTCAGCTCCGCCACGCTGAACTGAGCTGGTCTCAAGCAGGAACTACCGTAATTACTGTGATAACAGCGCACTTAAGGTTTAGACTTTACAGGACACAGGCAGTACCGTATTACCCCTACATGGTGCAACTTAAGTTTTTAAGAAATGCTTAACATTTTAAGAAATGCTCCTGGATAGTAAAAAAATTACAGATTCACAATAAAACAGATTCAGACAGACCACTAAATGAGTCACAATGTTGGATAAATATACGTAGGCTTGAAAGAGAAAAAAATATATATAGAGAGAGAGAAAAAATAAAGTTAATGCCTTTAAAAATAAAAAGGTAAAGTCTTTAAAGAGACAAAATACAGATAGTTATAAATTAAGAGAAATAAAGTAAAAATAAGCCACATAAAAATGAAAAATTCACAGAGGGTCTGGATTATGTACATTATGTTTTCTTTAAAATTTTTGACTGTGAAGGAGCTAAGTACAGAAAGACATTTCATTATATGGGCTGCCAAATGGAACCAAAATGGATATCATGAGGGTATGACTTCAAAATTTGGGTCTAAGGATATGATGCTCCGGAAAGGGTCTTCTTTTGTTTTCACAGAGGATGAGACCCTGTGGATTTCTTCTATTCCGATTTGGTATGATAGACCACGCCCTCCTGAAAGGTTGCTGTGAACACCCTCAGAAAATTGCTTCGCTCAACTGCCAACTGAGATGAAACTATCACAGGTTATACCATGAAAGACCTAATTAACGACGCCCCCATTCAGCAGGAAGCAGTTTGGAGAGAAAAACTGCGCCCATGTTCCCAAAACATTGTTTATAAATGTTTTTTTACATTTAAAGGGGGATATGATATAGATATGAATAGTTTGCATTGGTGTGGATTTTAAAGTCAATTTTGTTATATGTATTTCTGATCTTGATTAAGGTATTGTGATTGTGTAGTTCATTTTTAAAATGTAATGTATAATTAGGAAATATAGGTTGCTAATGGATAATCATCAAATAATAGTCAAGCTTGTAGTCATTTTAGTTAGATTTTCTAGATATATAGAGATATATTTCAGTTAGATAGGCATTCTTCATATCTTTCAAAGACTGCAGAATATGGCATTTAAATGTTTTAATAACTTAGGGTTTTTCATGACAATGAGACATGTCTGCTCCTGGCAACACCAATCTACTTCGAGAGGAAGATGGGCATCGAAGAGGATCGTTTTGGAGTTTGATAGCCATTTGGGCAAGAAACTGCCCTTGCCTGGACTGATGCATAAACTGGACACAAAAAACCCGCAGAGAGAGGACTACTGAACTTGCCTAAAGGTGAGATGCTCTTTTGGGGTTCCTGATTCATAAAAGAGTCTACAAGACATTCTGCAGGACGCAGGACACAGCAGAAAGTGACTGAACTGTCTTTGGAATTTCCTGCTTCATGGAAATGTCTGCTGGATACTATGGGCCTGGAGGCCGAAGATAGATGCCCCAATGGTACAGAGGAACTTTGGGTGACTGTCCAGGCAGCGAGATGTCTCTGTCATTTCTAGAGTTTGGATTTCTTGTTTGTTTAAATAATTTTATATCCTTCTGGAGTATTTTGATGGAGTTGAAGAATGGTTAGTTATAGTTATAGTTTTTCTTAGTTATGATAAAAGATAAAGTAAATATAAATATTGTAACTGTAATTCTTACTTGATAACTGTTTTGTTATATGTGATTTTACTATGTTAAAGTTAAAGCTTTTCTTTTTTGTTTAAACAGAAAAAGGGGAAGTGATGTGGGAGTGTCCTATATCAATCTGTTGATTTCATTGGTTAAAATAAAGAAACTGCCTGAGCCCATTGATAGGCCAACCCTTAGGTGGGTGGAGTAGACAGAAGAGGATGCTGGGAGAAGGAAGCTGAGTCGAGAGGAGTCGCCATGATGCCCGTACTCCAGAGAGATGCAGGCTAGAATCTCCCCGGTAAGCACACCATGGGGTGCTACACAGATTATCAGAAATGGGCTAGTCCAGGTGCAAGAGCTAGCCAATAAGAGGCTGGAACTAATGGGCCAGGCAGTGATTAAATGAATACAGCTTGTATGTTGTTATTTCGGGGCTTAAGCTAAGCCATGCGGGCGGCCGGGTACAGGGACCCAGTCCCTGCCGCTCCTTTTACAACAGTGTCTTATCAGATCACTACGGACTAAAGCTAGAAGGCAATAACAATGCTACCCTCAGAAAGCTGACAAACTCATGGAAACTGAACAGTCAACTACTGAACCACACATGGGTCAAGGAAGAAATTAAGAAAGAAATTAAAGTCTTCCTTGAATTTAATGAAAATAAAGAGACAACATACTCAAACCTATGGGACACGTTGAAAGCAGTGCTAAGAGGAAAGTTCATAGCACTAAGTGCCCACTTAAAGAAAACAGAGAAAGCATACATTGAGGACTTAACAGCACACCTGAAAGCTCAAGAAAAAAAAGAAGCAGATGAGCCCAGGAGGAGTAGAAGACTGGAAATAATCAAACTGAAGGCAGAAATCAACAAAATAGAACACAGAAAACAGTCCAAAGAATCAATGAAACAAAAAGTTGGTTCTTGGAGAAAATCAACAAGATCGACAAACCCCTATCCAAACTAATTAAACAACAGAGAGAAAACATGCAAATAAATAAGATCAGCAATGAAAAGGGGGACATAACCACAGACACAGAAAAAATTCAGAGAATCATTAGATCTTACTACAAAAGCCTGTATGCCACAAAAATGGAAAATGTAAAAGAAATGGACAGTTTTTTAGATAAGTACCATATACCAAAGCTAAACCAGGACCAGGTGAACGATCTAAATAGGCCTGTTAGTCGTGAAGAACTAGAAACTGTTATCAAAAATTTCCCTACCAAAAAAAGTCCAGGACCAAACAGTTTCAATGCAGAATTCTACCAGAACTTCCAAGAAGAGCTAATACCTATACTCCTTAATATAGTTCACAATATAGAAATAGAAGAGTCATTGCCAAATTCCTTTTATGAAGCCACAGTTACCCTGATACCAAAACCACACAAAGACCCAATCAAGAAAGAGAATTACAGGCCTATCTCACTCATGAATATCGACGCAAAAATTCTCAATAAAATACTGGCAAACCGAATCCAAGAACACATCAGAAAAATTATCCATTATGGTCAAGTAGGCTTCATCCCAGAGATGCAGGGCTGGTTCAACATATGGAAATCTATCAATGTAATCCACCATATAAATAAACTGAAAGAAAAAAACCATATGATCATTTCATTAGATGCTAAAAAAGCATTCGACAAAATTCAACACCCCTTTATGATAAAGGTCTTGGAGAGATTAAGGATACAAGGGTCATACCTAAATATAATAAAAGCTATTTACAGCAAGCCGACAGCTAACATTAAATTGAACGGAGAAAAACTCAAAGCCATCCCACTAATATCAGGAACAAGACAAGGATGTCCACTCTCTCCATACCTCTTCAATATAGTGCTTGAGGTTCTAGCAATAGCAATAAGACAACATAAGGGGATCAAGGGGATTCGTATCGGAAAGGAAGAAGTTAAGCTTTCATTATTTGCATATGATATGATAGTATACATAAGCGACCCCAAAAACTCTACCAAAGAACTCCTACAGCTGATAAACGCCTTTAGTAATGTGGCAGGATATAAGATCAACTCCAAAAAATCAGTTGCCTTCCTATACACTAAGGATAAGGAAGCAGAGAGGGAAATCAGAGAAGCATCACCTTTCACGATAGCCACAAATAGCATAAAATATCTAGGGGTAACTGTGACCAAGGACGTGAAAGATCTATTTGACAAGAAATTTATGTCTTTGAAGAAAGAAATCGAAGAGGACACCAGAAAATGGAAGGATCTCCCTTGCTCTTGGATTGGGAGGATCAACATAGTAAAATGGCAATTCTACCAAAAGCAATTTATAGATTCAATGCAATCCCCATCAAAATCCCTTCAAAATTCTTCACAGATCTGGAGAAGACAATAATCAACTTTATATGGAAAAACAAAAAACCCAGGATAGCCAAAACAATATTATACAATAAAGGAACGTCTGGAGGCATTACCATCCCTGACTTCAAACTCTATTACAGAGCTACAGTATGGAAAACTGCTTGGTATTGGCATAAAAACAGAGAAGTCGACCAATGGAATCTAATAGAAGACCCTGACTTTAACCCACAAACCTATGAACACCTGATTTTTGATAAAGGAGCTAAAAGTATACAATGGAAAAAAAGAGAGCATCTTCAACAAATTGTGCTGGCAAAGCTGGATGTCTGTTGAAATAGGGGCACGGGGTTTGCATCCCCAACACCCCGGTTGCCTGGCTAGCTTATGCTCGAAATAACAACACACAAACTGTATTCATTTAAACACTGCTTGGCCCACTAGCTCTAGCCTCTTACGGGCTAACTCTTGCACCTGGTCTAACCCATTTCTAATATTCTGTGTTAGCACCCCAAGGTGCGCTTACCGGGGAGATTCTAGCCTACGTCCATCTTGGGTCGGTTGGAGCTTCATCGCGAGCATGCCTCAGAGAGCCGAGCGATCCCCTCCCGTAAGAGGCTAGAGCTAGTGGGCCAAGCAGTGTTTAAATGAATACAGTTTGTGTGTTGTTATTTCGGGCATAAGCTAGCCAGGCAACCGGGGTGTTGGGGACACAAACCCCGCGCCCCTATTTCAACAGATGTCAATCTGTAGAAGAATGAAAATAGATCCATATCTATCACCATGCACAAAACTCAAGTCCAAGTGGATTAAAGACCTCAATATCAGTCCGAACATGCTGAACCTGATAGAAGAGAAAGTGGGAAGTACTCTACAACACGTGGGCACAGGAGACCACTTCCTACGTATAACCTCAGCAGCACAGACAGTAAGGGCCTCATTGAATAAATGGGACCTACTGAGACTGAGAAGCTTCTGTAAAGCAAAGGACACTGCCGCTAAGACAGAAAGGCAACCCACTGACTGGGAGAAGATCTTCACCAACCCCGCAACTGACAAAGGTCTGATCTCCAAAATATCTAAAGAACTCAAGAAACTAGACCGTAAAAGGCTAATCAACCCAATTATAAAATGGGGCACTGAGCTGAGCAGAGATCTCTCAACAGAAGAAGTTCAAATGGCCAAAAGACACCTAAGGTCATGCTCAACTTCCTTAGCGAGCAGGGAAATGCAAATCAAGCCAACTTTAAGATACCATCTTACACCTGTCAGAATGGCGAAAATAAAAAACACCAATGATAGCCTTTGTTGGAGAGGGTGTGGAGAAAGGGGTACACTCATCCATTGCTGGTGGGAATGCAAACTTGTGCAACCACTTTGGAAAGCAGTGTGGAGGTTTCTCAGGAAATTCGGGATCAACCTACCCCTGGACCCAGCAATACCACTCTTGGGAATATACCCAAGAGAGGCCTTATCATGCAACAAAAGTATATGCTCTACTATGTTCATAGCAGCACTGTTTGTAATAGCCAGAACCTGGAAACAACCTAGATGCCCTTCAATTGAAGAATGGATGAAGAAAGTATGGAACATATACATATTAGAGTACTACTCAGCAGTAAAAAACAAGGACTTCTTGAAGTTTGCAGGCAAATGGATGGAAATAGAGAACACTATCCTGAGTGAGGTAAGCCAGACCCAAAAAGAGGAACATGGGATGTACTCACTCATATTTGGTTTCTAGACATAAACAAAGGACATTGAGCCTATAATACGTGATCTTAGAGAAGCTAATTAAGAAGGAGAACCCAAAGAAAAACATATAGGCATCCTCCTGAATATTAACCTTCATCGGGCGATGAAAGGAGACAGAGACAGAGACCCACATTGGAGCACCGGACAGAAAGCTCAAGGTCCAAATCAGGAGAAGAAGGAGAGAGAGCACGAGCAAGGAACTCAGGACCAAGAGGGGAGACAATGGGGATGTTCTACCGGGAACTCACCAAGGCCAGCTGACCTGGATCCGAAAAAGCCTGGGATAAAACCGGTCTTGGGAAAAAACTTAGAGACAATGAGGACTACTGAGATCTCAAGAACAATGGCAATGGGTTTTTGATCCTACTGCACATATTGGCTTTGTGGGAGCCTAGGCAGTTTGGATGCTCACTTTACTAGACCTGGATGGAGGTGGTGGTCCTTGGACTTCCCACAGGGCAGGGAACCCTGATAGCTCTTTGGGCTGAAGAGGGAGGGGGACTTGAATGCTTGATTGGGGGAGGGGGAGGGAAATGGGAGGTGGCGGTGGGGAAGAGACAGAAATCTTTAATAAATAAATAAATAAATAAAAAACAATGTATTCTTATATAGCCAGTTTTGTTATCTTGCCCAGGTGACCTTGAACTCCTGGCTAGAAGCCCTCTTCCTGCCTCCACCTCCAAGCAGCAGGGGCCATGGTCTTCACTGAACCTGGCACATTTTTCTTTCAAGTTCAGCAGAGATATAAGAACGTGGCCTTTTCTTCCTTTTTCTGTTGAATTCCACACTGAACAGTATTTCTTTTCAACCAATAATTCTACGTTTATCCTTTGGAAAGTTTTCTCCAGGTGTCTTCAGCTTTTGTCTTTGTACTGTTTTTTGAGGACTAGCACCTTATCCCTGTTTACACACCTTTGCCAGACTTCTCTGTTTCCCATTTTCTTCCTTGCTTTTGATTGGTCTTCCCACTAAGTTATATACGATATTTCATTTTCCCCTACATGCTAGTTTATTTTCAAAATAGATTTTCTTTTCCTTATAAACCTTGTCTATGTTGTTTCATCCTATTTAGAGTTTTAACTGGTCCTCATGTTTCCCCCTTTATCTTCTGCATTGGCCTTCCAACAACTCTGAATGTGATACAGATCTGAATCCTGGGAGCTGGATCACAGACGTAAAAATCACTGCTGTTTAGTAGCCATGGCATACTCAGAGACAAAGATAACACACACACACACACACACCCCACACCTAAACACCCACACCCATATACCCACATACTCACTCTCTCTCCTTTCAGACAACAATGTCTTCCTCCCATACTTTCACCTGGGTCATCTGGGTTTTGCTTCCTTTCCTACCATACCTGTTCTGTTTAATTTGAATTCTACCCATTCCACAGATTAGCTCATTTCTGGGAGGGTGCTTCAGTTGCTCAAGATGAGGCATTCTTGGGTCTCATTGCATTTTGGATCCCTCAAACCTTACATCAGTTCCACATTCTTACTAGTAAATTGGTGGAGTCCAGAAAATACTCCAATGTCTCCTATTTCTAAACTGTTCTGACTGCCTTCCAGTTATTGCCTAGCTGTGATGCTGGAATATTCCTTGTTCAAGCAATGCTCTTTTAGTTTCCAGGATCTCAGGGAGTAGCAGAAGTGTTTTGCAAAGGGAGAGTGTCATTCAGCTTCTGTCTGGGATAGTTAGTGGTGACTGTCAACTTGATGGAATCTAGAGTATTCTGGGCGATGAACCCGGGGCATGAGTGTGGTTATCTTAATTATGTTCACGGGAGTTTATAAAGCTTATGAAGACCTGTCCACTGTGAGTGGTGTCATTTCCCGGCTGGGACCCTGGGTTGTGTCACTCCAGAAGGTGAGCTGAGCCCCAGCATGCACTCATCAAGTCCCTCTGCTTCCTGACTGCGGATGTCTGGTGGCCACCGGCTTCAAGCTCCACCAATTGGACTTCCCTACTACGATGGACTCTAGCTTGAAATGTGAGCCAGAATAAGCCCTCTTACCCTTGGGCTGCTTCTGCCGGAGTGCTTTATGACAGCGACAGGAAAAAGCAAACAGAAACCCTAAGACACTGTGCACACACTTCAGAAAGCATTGCCTCTGGGAAGCTCTTGGTATCTGAGGATTCCTATTACTTCTGAAGCTTGTTTCCTTTAGCCCTTCTGCTTCAACTGCCAATACTTTCTAGTCCTGTAACTGCTATTAGGTCTTCCCATGAACGCTCCCTAGCGCTCTCGGGCCATGGCAGGAACACTTTTACCAACGCAGTGGCATGCACACAGGAAACTGAATGAGCCCAGATGTAATTATTTTCCAAAGGCGGTGGTCCTGGGAAGTGCCGAAGTCCAAGCTGCCGGTCTCTACAGTCAGCTCTCCTGATGTTTACACTAAGCTGACTTATTGTACTAAATGGCAGTGGGCTGACTGTGCTGACAGAGCATTTAGCCTCCTATGCAGATGGTTAGACTAGCCAGTAAAACCCAAGTCATTCGCACCATATTCCTGGGTACTATAGGAAAAGGGGAGAACATGTTGGCTTTCAGAGACTTAGAAGAAAAGTGCCTTCCTCAGAGCACATTCGCTCAGTAAATTCTCATATAAAAAAACATAAAAACAGTTTGGGCAATTAAAAAACACTTTGACCATGAGAATTTTTTTTGTATAAATTTTTGTTTCCCTTCCCATCTTGAGTCAGTTTGTTTACTCAACTTAGCCAAAGGGCACATGGTCTTTACAATAGGGGTTTCAAAGTCTAGGGAAGATAAGGTGGAACAGACAGGATTAGGTGGGCAACAGGCTAAGAGGAGCAAGAACAGGAATGGGAGGGGCACCAGGCTAAGAGAACTCCAGCAAACCCTTTTGAAAGGGGGAAGCTGTCTGCTCCCTGGGCGTCTCGAAGTGGGGGCATATGATCCTCTGCCTTATCAACTTTTCTAGGGGATTAATTTTCTTCATGAGAAAATGTAAATATGAACTGATTGTTAACAGCTCAGATTTTTAGACGACTGACATACAAATGAGGTGTTTAAACAAAAACAGTTGGGCCAGGGGGATCCCTGGGGCTCACTGACCAGCTGGTGTAGATGGGATGGTAATCTCCAGGTTGAGTGAGGGATCCTGATCAAAAATGAAATAAGATGAAGAGGTACTGGTGGAAACACGCAGCCTTAACCTCTGACTTGCAGGCCACACTCACTCTGATGCACGCATGCGCACATACTCACACACAACAAAGAACTACAAAACACTCTAGAATTTATGCCCAAACACAAAAGTTTCCCAAAGGTCAAAGTGATACTGGGTAAAAGAAAAGTAAACAAACAAACAAATAGAAAAGACAGTATTGGCGTCATGTTGGCATCTAATCAAATCATACTTCTGAACCACAGGAGCTGAAGCAGCAGGGCTTGAAGAGTGTCCCCACACAGAAGTGATTGGGAGTGACAGCGAACGCTTTGGATCCTGCTCTGATTGCTGCCTGCTGTGTCCTCTGATTGTGTAACCATCACAGACCCACAGAACGCCACAGTGTCTCGGTAGAAGGAAAACAGTAGACTAGCTGAGGTTTTAAAAGAAGACAAATTAAAGCCCTAATGTATGCTTTGTGTTTGGGCATGCGGCTGATTGAATAGTTGTAGCATTTTATTTGTTTGTTTGTTTGTTGGAGAAATTTTTGTGAGCCCGACGATGCACGATGCTCGCTGCTCATTTCATAGCTGAGAACACCGCAGACTCACTCCACTTAAACAGCGAGTGGTCAAGGCAACATTTAAATTAGATTTACTTTGAGAGTGACTGACTCCGAAGCCCAAGCGCTTTTTTAACGATAATGATGACTCTACTAATATTTATCGAGTGCTCACCGTGAAGCAGTCAGGGTCCTAAGTGCTCTGCCCTGACTGATTTCTTATCTACTTCCCGAGTCAGTTTTACAAGGCGCTCATGGGAAATTTCAAGGAGGTGCGCAGTAATTTCTCTAGGTTCTGAGTAGCTGGATGAGAGAACATCTCTACACGACAAAGAAAGAAGCTAGAAGCAGTGCTTTGAAGCGCTGGATAGGGAGGCAGCAGGCAGGAGGAAGGTGTTCCAGACAGGAGGAACCCAGCCCCTACAGACACCGGTGCAAAGAGAGACTCTGGCCTATAGGAGCAAAGGGAAAAAAATACCATATATGGCCCGTGTAAGAGAAAATAAGGAAACACAGTTTGATTTTGAGCTTGGATACGAAAATGAGAGCTTGATCCGCTCTTTGTAGTTAAGTGGAGAGACTCACAGTCAGACGAGAACAGCTGATGGGACGCGAGTTCCAGCTGGGTTCCATCTGCTGGTGCCTGGTAGAATTCTCTTTGTGTCCTGATGGGTTGGGGTGCAAATAATTGTATTTCAAAAATACTTGTAAATTGGACTTTGATTTCTACATATCAAGGTTAGACAAGGCACCACTGCCTGAAGAGGGAATCTTGAGTTTTGGCTAATTCCGTTGGGACAACGCTGCTGTGCTCCGATGGCCCCAACCCCCTTTCCCAGAGAACATTGAGTCCCCCAGATTGAAAGCACTATTGTGGACCACAGGGTTCTCATTCAGGAAAATTTGAAACAGAATGCTCAAGCTCCATTTGATAACACCAGAAGCTTGCCAGCATGCGGTCCATTTGGGGAGTTTTTTTTTTCTTCTTCTTCATCTTCTGTATACAGCCTTTGTAAAATGTAAAAAAGAACAGGTTGAAAGGCAAAAAGAAAGAGAAGGAAGAAGAGAAGGAGGACCAGGAGAACGAGGAATCCTGAGTAACCCAGGTTAGAGACCTGAAAGTTCACTATTTGAAGAAACACCTTTCCCCTCTGTATGTGGCTTTGCATTTTCAAGATGACCTATAGGATTTTCATAAGGATGAGTGGAGAGGCTGGTGCCAGCTGTCTGTCAGTGGTCAGGTAAATAGGCTTCCAGTGTTGGGCCTGACATCCATCCACTTACAGTTTAGAGCCCTGTCTGTTCTTCCTCTCCACCAGGGTGTTTGCTATGTTACTCACTCAGGTTGGCTGTGGTCTCTGGGACTCAAACAATTCTCCCGCCTCAGCCTAACATGTACCTGGCCCTACGAGGTGCCGTGCAAGCCTGGTTTGTCTGCTTATTTTAGATCTGGTTGTCTTGTGACTTGGAGCAAAAATTGGTTTATTTCTAATTCGTCATTGGTGCCTCCACTCCACACAAGCTGATGAGCCTCTCCCAAGTCAACCTAGGAGAGCACCAAGCAATGGTGTAGTTTTTCAGAAGGGGACAGGTGTGAGGAGGGTAGATCAACAGGGGAAAAGTGGATTCTGTAAAACATTGGATTTCTGGTCATGGTGCTCAGGAAACACTCTATTATTTAACTCCTTATCTGTCAAGTTGACACACAGACTTTCTTTATGAAACTTTTTTTTTCTTTTCCTAAAGGTAAAGTGTCTTAGAGGCTCAATTTTAATCACAGAACCCCTGGATTTCTAATGATATATGCCCAGTCTTCCACAGGAGGCAGCATGCCTCTCTAACAAACACATGACCAAAGTGAAGGGAGAGGAAGGGCTGAGTTGGGCAGGTGCACCCGTGCTTTGTCTAGGACAGAACAATGCATGTTTGTAGTTGCACAATGACCCAAGGACACCCAAACCGCCTGCCTGGCTAGCCAGTTTGTAGACTCTGGCACTGCATTAGCATGCGCAGAAAAACAGGCGAATTCGGTGCTTGGCCAGTGATTGTCTGTGCATCTCGCTGTGCTGTGCAGAGCCTTTTCCTTTCCCTGCCTCATTTAATCTGTGCTTAATTTTGAAATGTGAGATGATTTTTCTCACCCTAAAGATGAGGAGGCTGAAATATTGGTATGCAAATTAACATTTATAAGATAAGCAGGACAGTGGTGACATCAAAGGAAAGGACCAGGAGAATTTGGAGGACATTGTATATTGTATAAGGTAGAATAATTCCTGAGGTCAGTGGTGGAGATGAAGGGGTGAGAAAGAGGGACATGGAAATGAAAACAGGGCAGGGTTTAGAGTTGATGAACTTGAGAAATCTGTAACTGGAGCCCCCTAAAAATCACATCGGTCCTGGCCATCAATGACTCCATGTATTTCAACTCATTCTAAACCAAGTAAGCAATACACAACCTACATGAAGCACTAGACTGGAAACTAGAGAAGGGCAGGGCAGCAAGACTGGGAGAATCCAATGCTGCAGTTTACCTAAGTCCTCCCTCACAGCCCTGGGGAGTTGGCCAGGGGAATTCTGTGGTTCCCGTGGAGGCGTGATTTTCTCATGGGTTCCAGATGCATCTGCCGAAGAGGAAGCCAGTTCCGAGGCTTTAAAAGAATGTGCAGGCTGCTGCCTTTGATAACTCAGGAACTCCTCATTCTGTTGCAAACTGGTGCTAAGTATTAATAAGGGAAAGACTGGCAGGCAGACTTCATTCTCCTGCCCCCCAGTCCTCCATCCTTCAGCTTCTATGGCAACAGCCTCCTGACTGGCTTCTCCTTCTGTGATTTCTTTTCCATGGAAGCCTGTCTGGCTTGCAAGTTCTCAAAGCCCAGTGTTATCATTTGATTTTTTTCCCTTCTGAAGTCTAAACAACACCCGGTTTATAGGTATATTTCGTACGTTTTATCTTGGCATTTACATCCATTTATGACCTAACATCAGCCTCTTTTTTGTCATAACTAACTTAATGTGGTACAGATTCTCCACAAATTAAATTTCAGATATCCTTAATTCATGACCAACATTTTCCTAATTTGATAACTGACCCAGTTTCTTTACTTTTACTCTGATAAAATGCCCTGAGAAAAGCCACTTATTGAAGAAAGGGAATTTTATCTCACAAATTCCTACAGCTCATGACTGCAGAGAAGTCAAGGGAGGAACATGAAGCAGCTGATCACACTCACAGCCAAGAACAGAAAAAATGAATGCATTCATGCTTACTACTCAGCTAATCTTCTCTTAAACAGGCCAGGATGCAGACACAGGGAATGGTGCTGCCCACTGTGGACTGGGTCTTCCCACATCAATTAACATAATGAAACCTCTCCCTCACAGACACTGCTGTAGGCCAATCTGGTCTAGACAATCCAGCATTGAGATTGTCTTGCAGGGTGACCCTAGATTGTGTCAAATTGCTAATTAAAAACTAAACGTCACAACTACTATTCATATTTTCTATCTGTTAGAAAGATTTTTAAAATAGCTGAACTCAGTGTTAAGGCAAGCTTAACCTCTGAGAAGCACCGAAAGGATTGCTTTCCCCACAGCTTTATGCAACCAACAGTGACCTGTCCCTCCTCACATGTCCTTTTATGAGCTCCACACTGCTGTAATGTTGAGTTTAGGGGGAAATGCCACTATCAACAGGTCTTGTAACTTCATGTAAAGCAAAATTACTACTTGCAGTTTGTTCCAGACTTTCAGAGATGTGACAGCGGTAAGATGGTTATGCAAAGTCCATGAGAGAAAAAGATGAGGAATCCAAGATTTGATTGACAGCCTGAAGGATCTCTGGGTACAACCTCTTCTTGGTTCTGGAAATGTATGTCTTGTCAGCAGTATTAACCCAAAGCCTACCATGTTCTGGTGAGACTCAAACTGAAGAGCAAGCCTGCCTTCTGAGCTCAGAAGATTAATTATGGTCCAGTAGGGTGGGATGGTGCTGAAGATCTCAAATTACTTCCTGGTTTGATGATTTGCTGAAAGGACGCAAAGAACACCTAAAGGCTGCCAGGTTCTTGATTTTTTTTTTTTTTAGAGAATATAGAGACAGAGAGGCACAAAGGCTAGAGTCCAAAAAGATGGAATCGAGTATCTAACTTGGCTCTTCATCACTATGTTCAACGTACTGCCAACCAGTACAATTCACTTGAACATTATGGTTGAGGGACTTTATTAGAGATCAATCAAAAAGGTCAGATCACCTTAGATATTCCCTGAGAGGTCCAAGTACAACAGCACGCCCAAAGTTGTAGGTGAGTGGGCATTCATCATAAGTCAGCTTGTAGCATAATAACACAGATATTATGTCATTGGACATAATCAGATACCTGTTACATAAGTGTCTCAAGGGCTCAATTGGTTGTCTGACAGGCCAATTGAGGACTACTCATGAAGATGTGTACAGTTCATGGGTTTCCAATACCTATGAGCTGAGTTAACCCTTTTTCTCACGGCTGGGATTCTGTTGCATAGTCATAACACAAAGACAAAAATCATAGGCTTTTAAAGTGAACAAGGGTTGAGACAGAGTCCAAGTCATTTTATCTATAGTGAAGCCAGAGCATCTATAGCATTTAAGACCTTTTCTCATTGATTCTGACTCCCATTCTTCAGTCCAGAGCCACTAAATATAGATAAAAGTTTCTGTCCTGACTGGTCCCACAGCTATTTAATCCCAACAAAACATACAGAGGCTTATATTAATTATAAACTTTTTTTTTCCAAAATAATATACTTTTATTTAATGATGAACAAATGAACAGAAAATGAGAAAGAAAACTGCACTGTTGTTGAAATATACTTAGAAAAGAGTACATTTAGCTTTATATGTTTCCATTGGTTTCTTTTTTCTTTTTCTTTTTTTTTTTTTGTCAAAGCCTCCGTTTATTAGGGACAGGGTAACAACTTATATACCCCTGAATGAGGGCTTGGGGAGCAGGGCACAGGAGCATGGAATCTGGCCGCGTGGTCCCAGTCACGTAACCTACATCCGGTCAGGTAGGCCAAGAAGTCAGGAGTTGCCACACCTAGTTCCCTGGATAGCTGGAATTTAAGGCAGTTCCGCTATCAGATTAGGTTCGTTAGCAATTAAGCGAATAGCTAATTGGGTGTGGGGCAGGTTTTGCCAATAGGACTATTCTTAACATAATTATGGGTTTGGGGTTCCCTGCAGGCTCCCCAAGGTGATGGTTTCTGTAACAATCTTTAGGGGGGAAACGGCTCCCAACATATTCCTCCTTTCTTATATAAAGGCAAGTAGTTATAGGTGGAGGGCACCAAGACAGAGTCAACCATGGTGTCAGATCTAAAGGAGAAGGGACTGGGACAAGGAGAGACCCTCCTCTCGACTGGTGAAGCAATTTACCTCTCCTGGGAACAGAGGGGTGCCTTATGAGTAGCATTAGTTTCTTGGAGCTTCTCAAATAAAAGATATCTAGTAGGATTAAGGTAAGCAGATCACAGGGCACCCTGTCTTAGGCTATGTGGAGAGCGCCCTCGTACCTAAAAACCATGCCATGTTGAGCCGGCCTGTACGGCCTCTGTATGGTTTGAAATTTAGGTGAGGATCCACACTAACTCCCATCATTGGGCCCCTGTATCTATCATTAATTGAAAAATCTGTGAGGTGCTCCTTAAACAAAAGATATGATATAATTTTGGCACCAATAACTCCATCTCCAGACAAGAAGAAAGGGCACCTTCCAAACCCAGTATTCACCTTTTAGTCTGGCCCATGGTATGTCCTCCTTCCTAAATGCCTACTCCACAAAAAGTTACGTGTGCTTGCCTGCCATCAATTAGGGAGGTGAAAAAAGGGATCAAAATCTAAAATTCTTAACATATGCATTAAACCCAAACACTTTACAGCATGTGTCAAACCTTTCCCAACATCTATAAGCAGTTACATATATCATTAGATCAATTTCAGTAAGAGTACAATGACATACATTGTTGTCAAATACCACCATTTCCAGACTCTGAGCAACAGTCACAGGAACCCCAATCTTTCCCCTTCTTAAGTGAAGAGGTTAGTATTTTAATTAAAATGAGTTCTGTGTCCCAGAGATTAAAACAGTCTGATGTCCAGTCTGCATCTCAGCTCCAAAGCAGACCAGAGTTCAAGCTGCAGAAGCAGTTTAGCACTTGTGCTTCAGGGCCGGTGGGATTCCTGGGTGAGGTGAGCTGGATTCAGCTATCTGAAGCACATCCTGGCATTATCTCAGCCGGGTCTCCCTGGACTCAGGAGGCAGAATTGACACCCTGTAGAGTGGAGCAGCAGGTTCTGTTATCAGGGACTCCTCTCCTTGGGGGCAGGAAAAGCCAGACTAAGGACCTCTCTGCAATCGCCTCAGGAACTCCTCTGTGTCCGCAGCGCAGCCTCGACATCAGGCCCAGCTTTTATTTTCTTTCTGTGAAAAAAAGCATAAACATATCCTCGACCCCAAATATATATAGGTCGGGTTTTTTCATAATGCATTGCAAAGGGCTTTTCCACCTTGCCCTAGCAAAGGTCAGCTTGGTGTTATCATGTCAGATCCGTTTGCATCTGGATCTACTTGCAAGTTTCATAAGCTGCTTACAAGGAGCCTTATTATGCTCCATAATATTTTTTTTATTATTAGCCATATATGCAGTTCCTCCATTGGAAGAGCCATTTTGTAAAATTTAGCATAAAATCCTTTAAGGGGATTTTTTTTGCCATAACATTAGCAAATACAGTTGTGTGAATTGTAGCAATAATCATCTGGGGATCAAGCCATTTTTTAGCTTTTATCCTGCCCTTTTGTACCAGACAGGCTACTGGTTTAAATTAAGAGTTTAATATCTTAATTGGCAAAACTTGAGAAGATTTTGCCATAAACAGCATTTTTTTATAAAAATGTTGTAGAATAAGTTTTATATTTAATATGCACACTTGCCATAGCTGCATTATAATTAATATACTGTGTTTGTTGATTATTGTATACTTTACCTGTTGATTTATATTTTACCTGTTTGAGTACCTGTTAGGCAGCTTTAAGTCTCTCTATTGGAAACTGTTTTTTTTTTATTTTATTTTATTTTCTATTCTAAGATGGCTCCCTTAATTAAGATGTGTGCTTCTCTGCTCCCCTAACCAACCTTCCTTTATCCCAAACATCCCGTTTCCCCAGGTTCCCCCCATCCTCCCCTTCTCACATTTCTCTCCCCTTCTCCCCTCACCCCCTCCCACCACACCCCCAAGATCCCAAATTTTTGCCCGGCAATCTGGTCTACTTCCCATAACCAGGAGGATAGCTATATGTTTTTCTTTCGGTTCACCTTCTTATTTAGTTTCTTTAGGATATCAAATTATAGACTCACTGACCTTTATTTATCTCTAGAAACCAATTATGAGTGAGTACATCCCATGTTCATCCTTTTGGGTCTGGGTTACCTCACTCAGGATAGTGTTTTCTATTTCCATCCATTTGCATGCAAAATTCGCGAAGTCATTGTTTTTTACCGCTGAGTAGTATTCTAATGTATATATATTTTCCATACTTTCTTCATCCATTCTTCCATTGAAGGGCATCTAGGTTGTTTCCAGGTTCCGGCTATTACAAATAATGCTGCTATGAACATAGTTGAACAAATGTCCTTGTCACATGATCGGGCATCTCGTGGGTATATTCCCAAGAGTGGCATTGCTGGGTCCATGGGTAGGTTGATCCCAATTTTCCTGAGAAACCGCCACACTGCTTTCCAAAGTGGTTGCACAAGTTTGCATTCCCACCAGCAATGGATGAGGGTACCCCTTTCTCCACAGCCTCTCCAGCAAAGGCTATCATTAGTGTTTTTGATTTTAGCCATTCTGACAGGTGTAAGGTGATATCTCAATGTTGTTTTGATTTGCATTTCCCTGATCGCTAAGGAGGCTGAGCATGACCTTAAGTGCTTTTGGCCATTTGAACTTCTTCTGTTGAGAATTCTCTCTTCAGATCAGTGCCCCATTTTTTAATTGGGTTAATTAGCATTTTAAAGTCTAGTTTCTTGAGTTCTTTATATATTTTGGAGATCAGACCTTTGTCTGTTGCGGGGTTAGTGAAGATCTTCTCCCAGTCAGTGGGTTCCCTTTTTGTCTTAGTGACAGTGTCTTTTGCTTTACAGAAGCTTCTCAGTTTCAGTAGGTCCCATTTATTCAATGTTGCCCTTAATGACTGTGCTGCTGGGGTTATACCTAGGAAGCGATCGCCTGTGCCCATCTGTTGTAGGGTACTTCCCACTTTCTCTTCTATCAGGTTCAGTGTGTTCAGATTGATATTGAGGTCTTTGATCCATTTGGACTTGAGTTTTGTGCATGGTGATAGATATGGTCAATTTTTGTTTCTTCTACAGGTTGACATCCAGTTGTGCCAGCACCATTTGTTGAAGATGCTTTCTTTCTTCCATTGTATACTTTTAGCACCTTTATCGAAAATGAGGTGTTCATAGGTTTGTGGGTTAAGATCTGGGTCTTCTACACGATTCCATTGGTCGACTTCTCTATTTTTATGCCAATACCACACTGTTTTCATTACTGTAGCTCTATAGTAGAGTTTAAAGTCAGGGATGGTAATGCCTCCAGAAGTACCTTTATTGTACAAGATTGTTTTGGCTATCCTGGGTTTTTTGTTATTCCATATAAAGTTGATTATTGTCCTTTCAAGATCAGTGAAGAATTTTAATGGGATCTTGATGGGGATTGCATTGAATCTATAAATTGCCTTTGGTAGGATTGCCATTTTTTACTATGTTGATCCTCCCAATCCACGAGCAAGGGAGATCCTTCCATTTTCTGGTATCCTCTTCAATTTCTTTCTTCAATGCCTTAAAGTTCTTGTCAAATAGATCCTTCACTTCTTTGGTTAGAGTTACCTGAGATATTTTATGCTGTTTGTGGCTATCGTGAAAGGTGATGCTTCTCTGATTTCCCTCTCTGCTTCCATATCCTTTGTGTATAGGAGGGCGACTGATTTTTTGGAGTTGATCTTGTATCCGGCCACATTACTAAAGGTGTTTATCAGCTGTAGAAGTTCTTTGGTGGAGTTTTTGGCGTCGCTTATGTAGACTATCATATCATCTGCAAATAACAAAAGTTTAACTTCTTCCTTTCCAATTCGAATCCCCTTGATCCCCTTATGTTGTCTTATTGCTATTGCTAAAACTTCAAGCACTATATTGAAGAGGTATGAGAGAGTAGACAGCCTTGTCGTGTTCCTGATTTAAGTGGGATGGCTTTGAGTTTCTCTCCGTTTAATTTGATGTTAGCTGTCGGTTTGCTGTAAATAGCTTTATTATATTTAAGTATGACCCTTGTATCCCTAATCTCTCCAAGACTTTTACTCATAAAGGGATGTTGAATTTTGTCAAAAGCTTTTTCAGCATCTAATGAAATGATCATATGGTTTTTTTCTTTCAGTTTATTTATATGATGGATTACATTGATAGATTTTCGTATGTTGAACCAGCCTTGCATCTCTGGTATGAAGCCTACTTGATCATAATGGATAATGTTTCTAATGTGTTCTTGGATACGGTTCGCCAGTATTTTGTTGAGGATTTTTGCATCTATGTTCATGAGTGAGATTGGCCTGTAATTCTCTTTCTTGGTTGAGTCTTTGTGTGGTTTTGGTATCAGAGTGATGGTAGCTTCATAAAAGGAATTTGGCAATAACTCTTCTGTTTCTATATTGTGAAATACCTTAAGGAGTATAGGTATTAGGTCTTCTTGGAAATTCTGGTAGAATTCCGCATTGAAACCGTCTGGTCCTGGGCTTTTTTTGGTAGGGAGGTTTTTGATAACAGCTTCTAATTCTTCGCGACTGACAGGTCTATTTAGATTGCTCACCTGGTCCTGATTTAACTTTGGTATATGGTATTTATCTAAAAAAGTGTCCATTTCTTTTACATTTTCCAGTTTTGTGGCATACAGGCTTTTGTAGTAAGATCTAATGATTCTCTGAATTTCCTCTATGTCTGTGGTTATGTCCCCCTTTTCATTTCTGGTCTTATTAATTTGCAGATTCTCTCTCTGCCGTTTGATTAGTTTGGATAGGGGTTTATCAATTTTGTTGATTTTCTCCAGGAACCAGCTTTTTGTTTCATTGATTCTTTGGATTGTTTTCTGTGTTTCTATTTTGTTGATTTCAGCCCTCAGTTTGACTATTTCCAGTCTTCTACTCCTCCTAGGTGAGTCTGCTTCTTTTTTTCTAGAGCTTTCAGGTTGGCTGTTAAGTCTCCAATGTATGCTTTCTCTGTTTTCTTTAAGTGGGCACTAAGGGCTATGAACTTTCCCCTTAGGACTGCTTTCAAAGTGTCCCATAAGTTTGAGTATGTTGATTCTTTATTTTCATTGAATTCAAGGAAGACTTTAATTTCTTTCTTTATTTCTTCTTTAATCCAGGTGTGGGTCAATAGTTGACTATTCAGTTTCCATGAGTTTGCAGGCTTTCTGGGGGTAGGTGATCTGATAAGACACAGGTGGTTATGGATATTTTTTTGTAACTGTGGAAGTTTGCTTTGTTACCGAGGATGTGGTCAATTTTCGAGAAGGTTCCATGAGCTGCAGAGAAGAAGGTATATTCTTTCCTATTTGGGTGGAATGTTCTATAGATGTCTGTTAAGTCCATTTGATTCAATACCTCCATTAATTCTCTTATTTCTCTGTTAGGTTTCTGTCTGATTGACCTGTCCATTGGTGAAAGAGGCGTGTTGAGATCTCCCACTATTAGTGTGTGCGGTTTGATGGCGTCTTTGAGTTTTAGTAATGTTTCTTTTACATATGTGGGTGCTTTTATATTAGGGGGCATAGATATTCAGGATTGAGACCTCATCCTGATCAATTGTTCCTGTTATGAGTATAAAATATCCCTCTCCATCTCTTCTGATTGATTTAAGTTTGAAGTCAACTTTGTTAGAAATTAGTATGGCCACACCTGCTTGTTTCTTAGGTCCATTTGCTTGATAAACCTTTTCCCATCCCTTTACTCTAAGTAGGTGCCTATCTTTGTGGTTGAGGTGTGTTTCTTGTAAACAGCAGAATGTTGGATCCTGTTTGCGTATCCAATCTCTTAGCCTGTGTCTTTTTATAGGTGAGTTGAGTCCATTGACATTAAGGGATATTAATGACCAGTGGTTGCTAACTCTGGTCACTTTTTTAGTCATAGGGTTTGTGTGTTTGCTTTCTTTTAGTTGCGCTGGTAAAGGGTGTCTAGAAGTTTGAGTTATTGTGGTCATTGTTGGTCTCCTTGGTTTGTGATTTTCCTTCTGTTACTTTCTGTAAGGCTGGATTTGTGGCTAGTATTGTTTAAATTTGTTTTTATCCTGGAAAATTTTGTTTTCTCCATTTATAGTGAACGAAAGCTTGGCTGGATATAGTAGTCTGGGCTTGCATCCATGTTCTCTTAGCTTCTGCAGTACATCTATCCAGGACCTTCTGGCTTTCATGGTTTCCATAGAGTAGTCAGGAGTAAGTCTGATAGGTTTACCTTTATAAGTAACTTGACCTTTTTCCTTTGCAGCTCTTAATATTCTTTCTTTATTCTGGATGTTTTGTGTTCTGATTATTATGTGGCGAGGAGATGTTTTTTTCTGGTCCAGTCTATTCGGTGTTCTGTATGCTTCTTGAACCTTCAAAGGAATATCTTTCTTTAGGCTGGGAAAGTTTTCTTCTATAATTTTTATTAAATATATTTTCTGAACCATTGAGCTGTACTTCTTCTCCTTCTTGTATCCCAATTATTCTTAGGTTTGGTCTTTTTATTGTGTCCCATATTTCCTGAATGTTTTGTGATGAGAATTTGTTGGTTTTGCTGTTTTCTTTGATCAGTGTGTTAATTTTCTCTATGGTATCTTCAGTGTCTGACATTCTTTCTTCTAACTCTTGTAATCTGTTGGTAGTACTTGTCTCTGTAGTTCCTGTTCGTTTACCCAGATTTTCCATCTCCAACCTTCCCTCGGTTTGTGTTTTCTTCATTACTTCCATTTCATTCTTCAGGTCTTGAACCATTTCCCTTACCTGTTTGTTTGCATTTTCTTGTTTCTCTTGGTTTTCTTGGGTAATCTCTTTGAGCGATTTATTCATTTCCTCTACCTTTTTGTTTGTAATCTCTAATTGTTTATGGCAGTTTTTCACCTCCTGTTTAAGGTCTTCTATTATTTTCAAAAAATTCACTTTTGGGTCGATTTCTTCTACTTCTTCTGGAGTAGGGTGTACAATTCTTCTTATTTCGGGATCCCTGGGTTCTGGTGATGTCATGTAGCCTTTCAGGTTGTTGGAGGAATTCTTGCATTGGCGCCTTCCCATCTCCTCTTTCAAATGAAGCCAAGAGAGGTCTGGTGTCTTGGTCCAGTTTTTGCTGTGACTGAGCCTCTGGGTGTATCTCTTCAGTGTGGAAGCAAGGTCTGTCCTGCTGAGCTTGATCTGCCCGGTGATGTCTCTCCTGGCACCCGGATCTGATCTCCCTGCTGCTTGGGTGTCTCGCGAACAAAGGGCCGACCTCGCTGCCGCAGGGCAGGCAGGCCACCTAGACAAAGGAGCTACTACCCTCCTGGCTGCCCTCCCAATTCGGACCCTGTCCCAGCGCCCAAACAGGCTGAGCTGGGAGCTGTTGTGTGGTTCAAGGCGGGGGCGGGGGGTCAGAGGAGGTGGGGGAGGGTCGTGGATGCAAGCTGGGTGGGATATGAATAGAGAGGAAGTATCGGGCAGTATAGCCCCTGCAGACTGACCAAGGAGTGCAGGAGGATTGAGGAACGTCTGAGTTCCCTGTCCGGGGCTGCTGCCGCAGTCAGAAACTCACCCACCCTGGTGATGTCTCTCCTGGTACCGGGATCTGGTCTCCGTGCTGCTTGGGTGTCTCGCGAACAAAGGGCCGACCATGCTGCCGCAGGGCAGGCAGGCCACCTAGACAAAGGAACTACTACCCTCCCGGCTGCCCTTCCAATTCGGACCCTGTCCCAGCGCCCAAAACCAATTATAAACTTTTTGACCTATTAGCTCAGCCTTATTATTAACTAGGTCCTACAATAAATTAACCCATAATTCTTATCTATGTCAGTCACGTGGTTTAGTACCTTTTATCAGTGAGACATTCCTACCTTGCTTTCTCTGTGTCTGGGTGACAACTGCAGACTGAGACTTTCATCTTCCAAGAATTCTCCTAGTCTGGCTGCCCCACCTACACTTCGTGACTGCCTACTAGCCAATAAGTGTTTTATTAAACCAATACAAGTGACAAATCTTTTCAGGGTACAAGAGCATTATCCCACATCTAAGCATGGCTAGGTATCTACAAACTCAATTTGAATCACATGACCCTCATTGTGAAGCTTATTTATGCTACTACTTAATTTAAGACCAGTATTTTCTATGTTTTATGTTTTAGTTTCTTTGGCAAAATACATAGGAACAATAACAGTAGTGACTGAACTACTATATTCTAGAAAGGATTCTAGAAAAGTCTACTGTGGTTGTCTGAAAACTTTACTACTCTAGTATATTATAAGGTGAATCTGCAATGTAAATGCACTCTGGGAATCGTCTTGATTCCACAGAGTAAACAAGGTTGCCATGTTTCCATTTTTGCTCTATTTTAAAACTCAGTTTTACTCAGAGCTGTGCACTTTGGTAAAGGAGATGGTGGCTAGTTTCCTCCAGTAAGCATGACTGGTAGATAGGGCTCTGTCAGTGTGTGACATGGATGTCCCACATAGTGTAGGTTGTGATAAGAACTCTCCAGGGATCATGAGCTTCAAAAGTTGAGATCCAGCCTGTTGTTCTGGCTTGAATCAGTTGCTTCACCAAACACAAGTCAATACTTTAGGATTTGGCAGTAATTTAATAGAAAACTGTCTTATTGACAACATACGGAAGTGCTATAGTAGCAACTGATGGATTCTAGGACCTATGTGTTGCCCGTTATACTCTGGAAAGATTGGTTCATACACCTGAAAGAATCCCCACCTCAGAAAACACCCCCAGGAAAAGATCTTCACCAGTACCACATCAGACAGAGGGCTGATCTCCAAAATATACAAAGAACTCAAGAAATTGGTCATCAAAAGAACAAATAATCCAATTTAAAAAATGGAGTACAGACCTAAACTTTCATCAGAGAAATCTAAAATGGCGGAAAGACACTTAAGAAGATGCTCAACATCCTTAGCCATCAGCGAAATGCAAATCAAACCAACTCTGAGATTCCATCTTACACCTATTAGAACAGCCAAGATCAAAAACACTGAGACAACTTATTCTAGAGAGGATGTAGGGAAAAGGGAACATTTCTGTATTGCGGTACAAGCTGGTACTGCCCCTTTGGATGTCAGTATGGTAATTTCTCAGAAAATTAGGAAACAGTCTTCCTTAAGACCCACCAATACGACTTTGGGGTATATACCCAAAGGATGCTCAATTGTACCACAAGGGCATGTGCTCAACTATGTTTATAGCAGCATTGGTTGTCATAGCCAGAACCTGAAAACAACCTAAATGTACCTTGACCAAAGAATAGATAAGGAAAATATGGTACATTTACACAATGGCGTACTACATAGCAGAAAAAAAAATGACATCTTGAATTTTGCAGGCAAATGGATGTATCTAGAAAACATCATATTGAGTGAGGTAACCTAGACCCAGAAAGATAAATATCATATGTATTCATTCATAAGTGGCTTTTATACATAAAACAAAGAAAACCAGCCTAGAATTCATAATCCCAGAGACCATAGACAACAATGAGGACCCTAAGAGATACAAACATGGATCTAATCTACATGGGAAGTAGAAAAAGACAAGATCTTCTGAGTAAATTGGGAGCATGGGGACAATGGGAGAGGGTAGATGGGGAGGGAAGAAAAAGGGAGGGAAGCAGAGAAAAATGAAACTTAGGGTGAGAACTTTAAATCAGTTCACCAGAGTGTTAAGACATTTCAAAGTAAGATGCCATTACTCTATTTCATTTTATTCTGATAATAAATAGCAGCAGTTTAAATCTTATTTTAATTATCATTTTATAACCAATTTTAATATTCTTTTATGATCTTATATATTAAAGTAGTGGAATTCATATGTATTTATAGGTAAGTGTTTCCTTGATAGGTTATTCAATAAATGTGTTTGAAAACACTTTTCTAAGCAGTCAGTCTTCTGGGCATGTTCTTTTTTTTTTAATTTTATTGAGCTATACATTTTTCTCTGCTTCCCTTCCTTGCTGTTCCCATGTGTTTCTTTCTCTGATTCTTTTTATTTCTGGAGGCTGAAGCAAGAGGACCTCCAGTTTGTGACCAACTTGGGTAATGTAGCATGAGCCTGTCTCAAAAAGAACAACAATGCCTACAAATAATTACCAAGAAATGGGTGTGCCCTACTTTACAATAGAAATGTAAAGAGAAAAACTGGGAGAAAAATGAAAACTCTTATGTGACATTCTCCATTCGTTTTGTCTAATAAAAATAGATTTCTTTAATTTTTTAGATTAAAGTATAATTGAATCATTCCCACCTCTTTCTCCTCTCTCTATCCCCTCTTTTACTCCCCACTTCCTTTTCAAATTCATGAACTATTTAATTATTACTATTACATATATATACTCAGCAACCTGCTGAGTCTGTTTAGTGTTGCTTGTATGTACATTTTTTAGGGATGACCACTTGGGCTTGAATAAGCTCTGTGCCCATGAAATACATAAAATATCTATAATATGGCTACTTAAATAAACTTATTGAGCTTAAATTGGTCTGGTTAGGCTTCTCTTGCTTAAAATCTATGTTAGTCTCACATGCAATATCCCATGCAGGCAGTAATGTGTGGGTATTTTTGAGAAGACAAAACCAAACAAATATTGAAACAGATGCAGATACAATGGATACAAAAATCAATTCAGAGATACCATAAGAATCTGGGTCCATGTTTATGCACAACTTGTTGTGTGGGGTTTTCATCTCCACCTTTTCTCCCAACCAGCAGCCCTGTCTGCTTCTCTGCCCTCTCTTTTCTGGTAGACAAAAGCAAGGACAATGAGCCAAGTTCACACCGGTCGGTCTCCTGGGATGCAGAGTTATCAACAGAATGCAGAACTCCGCGTGCCTTGATGTACGGTGCATTGGGGGCAGGGACAGGATCAATCTTCTACAAGTTGAAAGACAGAAAGAAGAAACGAAGGTGAAGATGTCCACAGAAACAGCTGTCAGGGAATCCATCACGCTAACAGAGCTCTGGGAAGTGCTCACGCCATCCAGAGAGGAGAGCGATGCACAGCAAAACATGTCTAAAAATACCTGCAGCATTTCTTTGGACTTTTAAGCAGACCACCTGTTTTATAAATAATTATTTGTGCTGTCACAAAGCAAGGCAGTTAAGCTGTCAGTGGGGAACAGCTCAATTACACCTCCCATCGTGGTCTTGACTGTGAGGTTCTTCTAGGAAGACAGAAAAAGGAAAAAAGGAAAACATTATAGATTTTGCAAACCAGATGTTTGCTTTGAAAGACAATGGAGATCACTTAATTACCCTTCGCTCATTAATGAAACTGTGGAGCACTGGAGTGTGTGTATTAACGGGCTGGGTGTGCAAGAAGAGGGCTGAGAGCCAGGAGCTCTTTAAATGAGCAGTGTTAACCCATGAGGAGGGGGCCTTTGGTACAAGACCCATCCACGGGCTCCATCCTTGGATTCTATTACCATGACAGTCTGGAAGCTCCCAGTGCCTCAGTTGAGTGAGTCCTCAAATTAAAATAGGGTCTCTTGAACGTTTCTGCCATAAGTTAGATGGGTCCTGCTCCCTAAAGCCAGATGGCCTGTTTTCAGTAGATCCCAGTCACATACACAAAACAGCACCTCATACCTCTGGGAGAAGCTACACGTCTCAAGTGAATGTCTTCAGAGCAGGGTTCTAATGGGGCCTTCAAAAGGTGGATTTCCCAGCCTAAAGACCAACTGGTTTAAATGGCTTATTCCCCTGAGGGACACCGCTCAGTGGTTACCTCAGTCTTGTAGCTGTCTCTTAATCCAGGTGGTTCTCAGTCATCAGCTATGTTTGAAAAAAGGGAAAAGGAAATTGTATGCGGCTTAAGGAAGGATGAGCATTTTTTTTATTATTATTATTATTTATTAAAGATTAGGATGAGCATTTTTGGTGTGATGTAAGGAAGCTCCTCCCTAAGGACACTTCTGGGTTTCTGTGGTCTTCACTAACACAGAACATGCATGTACATAAAAATGCTTGGTGCTGAGGTATTTATTATTATTATTTATTATTCTTCATTTTGATATGTAAATGCGCATGTGTGTCCATAAGTATATTTGTATATGTACAAATGTATGTATATGTTTGTATATATAGATATGTATTATACCTGTGTATATATTTATGTGTGCACGTATTTATATGTGTGTCTATGAATGTATATGTGTATATGTATACGTAGGTATATTTGTGTGTTGCTGCATATAGATACACATACATTCCTATGATCTGTGCATATTGTACTACATGAATGTGGGTGCATATGTATGTGTTTCTGAATGAGTCTGTCTTTCTGTATATATGTGTATATATGCATGTGTACAAATGTGTATATGTATATGTTATGTCTGCAAGTGTACATGTGTGTATGCGTATTTCTATATGTGTGGATTTACATATGTGTTATAAACATTTGTGTGTGTATATGCATGTGCATATTAACTCTGTGTATGTTTGTTCATTGTTTACATGTGTGTATGTATGTGTTTAATTTGTGGGAGGCTAGGCAGTTTGGATGCTCACCTTACTAGACCTGGATAGAGGTGGGTGGTCCTTGGACTTCCCACAGGGCAGGGAACCCTGATTGCTCTTTGGGCTGATGAGAGAGGGGGATTTGATCGGGGGGGGGGGAGGGAAGGGGAGGTGGCAGTGGGGAAGAGACAGAAATCTTTAATAAATAATAATAATAATAAAATAAACTTAAAAAATAGTATGGAAGATGAGAAAAGCAGAATGACTAAATATGACATGCTGAAGCAACATCAATAAAACTCAGTTATACAGACCTTTGCCAAGTTTGGGAAGATAACCAATCCTCAGATGAATGCAATGATTTCATCAACCTCCAGTTTTAGAGAGGACTTGTCAGGACAGGAAAGGCAAGGGTCAAAGAGGAGAGAGACTGTAGCCCATTCAGGACACTGGGCTGCTGCTGTAGCTCCTTACTGAGGATAATGGCAGGGGGTGGAGAGCAGGAGACAAAAGGCTGTGGAAGAACCCCATAGAGGCCAGTGTATCCGTTCCTGATGAAGGGGTTCTAGGCATGCCCTAAGCAACGCTCTGGGGCACAGGAAATATGTTCAGCCTCTGGGGTAACACTGTCTCAGTGTTGGTGAAGGAAGGAGCCAAAGTCAATGAGCACATTCATCTCTGTCCCAGCTACACACCCAGCACGTGAGAGAGGGCCTAGGAAATAGCAAGAACTTAATTAATTAATGGCAAACACTAGAACAGATCTGTTGAGTAAGGGCAGAGCCATCTCAGCAGGTTTCACAGGTGGAAAAGATGTCATGAGCCCATGAGAGATTGTTTTCAGGCTTGTCATGCTCCCTTGCACAGTCCCATTTCGAGGCTACCCTGAAGCTTAGTGTCTCCACCCTGTAAGGCCTATCAGTTAGAAACCACTTTTCAACCCAGTTTACAGAACAAAGCTAGGACTACAAACTTCAGGTGTACCGCATGACAAACTTTGTTGCAGGAGGTCTTTCCGCCCCTCCAACCAATAGCTGCTGAGATACCAGCCCATTGGGGCGTGGTTTCTCTCCATTCATAAAGCCTCTATTTCCTTCCGCTCGCTCTCTCTTGACTTCCTGCTGGTCTGGCGACTAGACTCTTTCTCTAGTTGTGCAGAGAGCTGTTGTGTGGGATCGTGATCTGTAAGTTTTCCCTCTTTAAATAAATACTACCCTAGTAATAGTAATCCCAAACTGGTGTGGCATTGTTCGTGGTTTACGCCTTTACCTGGCGCCCAAGGAACGTTTGGCTTTAGGACCCCCCCTCGGCTGCTGGCCGCAAGTTCGGCTAGGCGGGGGAACGAGCCCTCGCTTCCTCTGCCCAGTGCTGAGTCCGAGATACACTTGGCCTTAAGGCCCATAATATCCAGAGAGGCAGGACGATCTCTGAGGCCGGACAGGTGGTGGTGGCATACACTAGGGAGGCAGAGAAAGGCGGATCTCTGTGAGTTCGACCCGACAGGTGGTGGTGCACGCCTATAATCCCAGCCCTCGGGAAGCAGAGACAGGCGGATTTCGGATTTCGGTGAGTTCGAGGCCAGCTGGATAATAGGTAATATGGCAGTTTTTGTTTCCAACATGACTTTCACTGTTTGGGCTACCAATACAATGGGTCTAATCATGCAAAATTTATATGACTATGAGGATAACTTAATTTACTGGTTACTAGGTTTTAGTATTTTTTTTGAATATTCTATCATTTAGGAAGATTATGGTACTCTCAAGAACTCATGCAGGTCAGGAGATTCAGGAGATTCAGGATTCAAAAGAGGTAATAATAAACAAAATAATAAAAAGACTTGAAATGCTTGAAAAAATGATTGGAACTGGTGAACAGAGTAATAAGGCACAAGGGACAGGATACAAAGCCAACACCAGCTATTAGAACCGGCTTTACCAAGGGTTTTAGCGGCATACCCTATACTTAATTCTGACAAAGCGTCAACTTCTAAAGAAGGCTCAAAGGAAGTCAGAGAAGCTAGATGGATGCCAATAGCAATGAATGATCTGAAAGAAATTAAACAGGCTATTGTTACTTTTGGCTTGCAAAATGCATATGTACAGGAAATGATAAGGACTTGGGCTTCTAATGCTAGAGCTACCCCCATGATTTCCATCAGTTAGTGTCTGCAGTTTTAGATAAGGGACCTTCCTTGAGTTGTTTGGAATTTATTTCAGAGAAGAATCCAAACATATGGAACAGCAAGGAAGAGCAAAAGGTGTCGAGGTTTCCCAAGATCAAATTCTTGGTGCAGGAGAATATGCTGATCCACAGGTCCAAGCTCTTTATGACGATGAAGTACTGCATCTGTGTCACCAAGCAGCTTTAAATGCTTGGAATAGGATACAAGATCAAGCAAAAAGGGTTGAATCATATACCAGAATTAGGCAGGGACAGAGAGAACCCTTTATTGACTTTTTGCAAAGATTAATTAAGGCTCTGGACGTAGGAGTAACAGACCCGGATTCTAGACGAATACTTCTTGAATCTCTAGCGTTTGAGAATGCAAACATAGAATGCAAAAAGATAATTGGGCCTTTAAAGTCTAGATCAGCACCTATGGATGAATGGATTCAGCATACGATGAATGTTGAGACATTTAGCTATAATGATGAATCTTGGTAGGAGAAGCGATTTCCACAGCAATGAGGAGACATCAAACTGCCAGGTGTTTTAATTGTGGAAAATTAGGACATCTGAAAAGGGATTGCAGGCACAGAATTTCTAGAAATAATATCTCCTCTGGGAATGACAAAAATAGGGGGACCTAGGCCTTCAGGTATATGTAGGAGATGTGGTAAAGGGCCGTCATTGGTCCAACGAATGCAGGTCAACAACAGACAAACAAGGCAACCCGATACCGTCGGGAAACTCCTTGAGGGGCCTCTCGCAGGCCCCCAAGCCAACAGTGGCCCAGTCATTCCCAGTCACAGTGAAGAACGTGCCTCACCAAGAAATCTAAAAGCTCCAATTTCTGCTGTAAAAGTAATACTAGTCTAAATGGTGAATTACGTGTGGAGGATGAGTCAAAAAACCCAGTAGGACAGAGTAAACATATATTTTGGCAGACTTCTATTAACGACCAAAGACCAAAGCTAAAAGTCTGTATAAATGGCACTTTTATTGAAGGCTTATTAGACACAGGTGTGGATGTAAGTATTATTACCCCAGAATCTTGGCATCCAAATTGGCCTCTTCAAGAGGTAGATGTTCAGTTTCTGGGAATTGGAACCCTATCTCGTGTAAAACAAAGCACAAGATGGGTGGAATGCATAGGGCCTGAAGGGCAAATAGGAAGACTAAGGCCATATATAGCCAATATTGCAATAAATTTATGGGGCCGTGACCTGTTACAGCAATGGAATACCCAGATTAACATTCCTGCAGTTCCAGGAACTCATAATTCTGGGAAAGATAGGATGAGGTATTATGGAAAAAGGTCACCAGCCATTCAGGCTGTACAAGAACATATAGCAAATACCAAACATTTAGAGGTACCAACAGCCCTACCTTTAAAATGGCTAACTGAGAAGCCAATATGGATCAAACAGTGGCCTCTAGCTGAAGATAAATTACAGGCATTGGAACAGCTGGTGCAAGAGCAATTAGATGCTCACCATATTGAAGAATCAACCAGCCCTTAGAATTCTCCTGTGTTTGTTGTAAAAAAGAAATCTGGTAAATGGAGAATGGTGACAGATCTAAGAGCTGTCAACAAAGTAATTCAACCTATGGGCCCACTACAATCTGGAATTCCTTTGCTTCTCTATGACCAAAAGGATGGCCCCTCTTATAGTTATTGATTTGAAAGATTGTTTTTTCACTATACCGTTACAAAAAAAGGATAGAGAAAAATTTGCCTTCACGGTGCCTACTTATAATAATTCTCAGCCTAATAGGAGATATCAATGGACTGTCCTCCCACAGGGTATGCTCAATAGTCCTACATTGTGCCAATATTTTGTAAGTAAGCCATTGGAAATAATTCGTAAACAATTTCCCAAGTCCATAATTTATCATATAGATGACATCTTATTATCAGATTCAAATAAAGATATTTTAGAAAGGATGTTTGAAGAAGTAAAGAAAGTCTTGCCTAGGTGGGGATTACAAATTGCCCCTGAAAAGATACAAAGAGGAAATTCTATTAATTACCTAGGTTACAGAATAGGGTTAGAGAAAATTAAAACACAAAGGCACAAATTAGGAGAGACCGGTTAAAAGACTCTTAATGACTTCCAAAGATTGTTGGGAGACATTTCCAGTCTACGACCAGCTGTTGGGATAACACCTGATCTAATAGTTCATTTAAACAAAACCTTAGATGGTGATAAAGATTTGAATAGTCCAAGAAAACTGACAGCTGAAGCAGAAAAGGAACTGACAATGATTGAGGAAAAATTACAGGAAGTACATGTGGATAGGGTGAACCCAAATCTTAGCTGCATCCTAGTCATATTGCCTTCCAGAATCTCTCCTACAGGGATTCTAATGCAGCGGGAAGATATTATTTTAGAATGGATATTTATACCCAATAAACCAAGTAAAAAATTAAAAACTTATGTGGAAAAAGTCTCTAAATTAATTATAAAAGGTAAGCTGAGACTTCGTCAACTAGCAGGTATAGACCCAGCAGAAATTATAGTGCCTTTTACTACTGAAGAAATAAAAAAGTTATGGGAAGACAATGAACCGTGGCAAAGAGCTTGTGCTAATTTTTTGGGAGAAATTAATAGCAACTATCCCAAAAGTGGTAGACTTAACCTCATAAAGAGAACTTCTTGGATTCTTCCTAAAATTGTACGTGATGCTCCAATAACTGGAGCCCATACGTTCTATACTGATGCAAATAAATCAGGGAAAGCAGGTTACAAGTCAGATGAATTGAGTAAGGTGGAACAAAGCCCTTATAATTCTGTCCAGAAGGCAGAATTATATGCCATTCTTATGGTGCTCAGGGATTTTAAAGAACCTCTTAATATAGTTACAGATTCACAATATGCAGAAAGAGTTATCTTGCATATTGAAACCGCTGAATTTATACCAGATGACACAGAGTTGACCTCATTGTTTATCCAGGTACAAGACATAATCAGGAACAGGCTTTGTCCGATGTACATAACACACATCCGGTCCCATACAGGTCTGCCTGGTCCTCTAGCACAAGGCAACGCTGAGATTGATCAATTATTGATTGGAAGCGTTTGCAGGCCTCGGAATTTCATAAAAAGCATCATGTCAATAGTAAAGGCCTAAAGAAAGAATTTTCCATTACTTGGCAACAAGCTAAGGACATTATAAAGAGATGTCCTACTTGTTCTTTCTATAATCAAACACCGTTGCCTGCAGGGAGTAACCCAAAGGGTACTAAGAGAAATGAAATCTGGCAGATGGATGTGTTCCACTTTATGGAATTTGGTAAATTAAAATATGTACACCACACCATAGACACGTATTCAGGTTTTCAATGGGCTACTGCCCTGAGCTCAGAAAAGGCAGATTCAGTAATCACACATTTATTGGAAGTTATGGCCATCATGGGTATACCTGCACAAATAAAGACAGATAATAGTCCAGCATATGTATCTAAGAAAATGAAACGCTTTTTTGATTATTATAATATAAAACACATTACAGGTATACCAAATAATCCTACAGGTCAGGCAGTTATAGAAAGATCAAATCGTACTATAAAGGATATGCTGAACAAACAGAAAGGGACCGAAAATACCCCCAGAAATAGATTACATAATGCTTTATTAACCTTGAATTTTCTTAACGCTAATGAGAAAGGAACGACAGCAGCAGAAAGACATTGGATAATGGAAAAGTCTGCTGATCTAAATCAACCGATTTATTTCAAAGATGTGCTGACCTCTCAATGGAAGCCAGGAAATGTGCTACGTTGGGGAAGGGGTTTTGCTCTTGTTTCCACAGGAGAAGAAAAATTGTGGATACCATCAAAATTAATAAAGTTTCGATTTGAAGAGGAGAAACCTCTTAGAAAGGAGAAATGACAACTCATCCACAATGATATTCATACAGGTGGTAAGAAAAACATATAGAATGGGGGCAGGGTTCTGTTCTTATCTCCACAGGAAAACACTCACCTTTGAAAAATTCAAGGGACCCTGGATATTTGGATACTGACAGATGGAAAAATACCTGCCCAGTAGGAAATATCAAGAAAACTGAATGGGTAAGTAACACGTACTAAACCATATTTTAAATTTATAAAGCTGATTTTGAAGTTGGACTCTGGCTCAGTCCCTCTCCAATTCCAAGCCTGTTAGTAAGAGAAAAACCCAGAGTTTCTGGAGGTTCTGTCTCATGTCAAGAGCCCTGATATGGGACAGAAAGAAATATGAGTTTAGAAAACATCTTTGCTTTTCTTCATATCTATCATACCTTTCATTGAATATATCTATCATGCCTTTCATTGAATATATATATATATATGCCTATATATGTCTATATGATTAATGTTTAAGTTTTTTACAATAATCAATGAGTCTTTTCTGAAGTGACATTTGAAGTTTCCAGGAAGAAGATGGGGCCCCACAACAACAACTCTACCTGGTTGATATGACGTCATGATACTGATAGCGCTACTACAAGACCTGTTTTGGGTACCAGCTGCACAAGAAGATCCCAACTTGGTTAGCTGAAATGGTGCACATCTTGTACAACATTCTGACCAGACCTCCACAAAATACTCAGAGACTATTTGCAATTTTAAAAGACATTGATCTTGAAATTTAACCATCATTTTACTTCCACAGGATCCCCCAGAAAGAACATCGCCCCCATGACAGCTGGAAGTAATTCTAGAGGACGACGTCCCCTCTCCCAGTAAAGTTTGCCCCTGGGTTTAGGGGTTTAGGGACATCGTTTAGGGGTTGGGAGGTTGGGGGAGGAATTTTATAAGCTCAGGGATCATTTTGAAAAAAAAAAAAAAGAAGGTGATGGGATAATAGATTTGTAATTGTGAGTTATAATTTTTAGACAAATATATTGGTATTGATACTTGTATATTGATACAAAGTTAAATTATATTGACTATTGTATGCATGCGTATTTCTACCCCTGTTTAAAATATTTTTTATGTATTGACATATATTGTATCGATATTTACCATATTGCAATGTATATTTGTACATTGTTTATATTTGGAGGTCATTATCCTCATTTGTTACACAGATGTTTATTGTCTTAGTCTTTAAGTTAGATAGATATTGAGAATTATGTAGATTAATAGTCATCTAAGTTTGCCATTCATAATTAGACTAATTAGGTTATTTAGATATATAGAGATTATACTCAGTATAGATAGATGATCTTCAACCTCTTCAAAGAGCTGTAGAAAATGGCCTTTAATCTAACTCAGAGTTTTGTGGTAGTGAGACACAATTGCTCCTGGCAACACCGCTCTATTCCCGAGAGAATGTTGAGCACCAAAGACACTCCATCTGGAGCCTTTCTTTTGACAGAACTGGCCTTGGGGCAAAGAAATGCCCATACCTTAACCACTGACAGAGATACAGAGCGTTCATCAATGGATAAAACAGGACTGTCATATCCTGCCAAGACAGGGTAAGATAGTTTTGAAAAGTTGCTTGCCTTTGAAAATGGTATGTCAGTTATGTTAGGCCTTAGCCAAAGTTGGTTGCTTCAACGCTGCAAATGTGACTTTGGGTGATTGCCCAGGTAGCTAGTTGTCCCTGTGATTTGTTGCAGGTTTTGGAAGTTGTTTTACTGAACTTCCTAATTACCCAGGTAACATTATTTCCCTTCTCAGATCTTTGATGGGGTTGAAGACTATATAACTATAGTTACTTTTCTCTCATGACTTGGCCAAGTTATTTATTATACAAGTCCTAAGCTAGTTAGAATAGGATATTTGTACTTATTGTATATAATTTCATAGTAGGTTTAGAACTCTCTTACTTAAACAAAAGGGGGAGGTGTTGCAGGAGGTCTTTCTGCCCCTCCAACCAATAGCTGCTGAGATACCAGCCCATTGGGGCGTGGTTTCTCTCCATTCATAAAGCCTCTATTTCCTTCCGCTCACTCTCTCTTTGACTTCCTGCTGGTCTGGCGACTAGACTCTTTCTCTAGTTGTGCAGAGAGCTGTTGTCCGGGATCGTGATCTGTAAGTTTTCCCTCTTTAAATAAATACTACCCTAGTAATAGTAATCCCAAACTGGTGTGGCATGTTCGTGGTTTACGCCTTTA
>CAWTZC010000142.1:0-100248 GCA_963919715.1 Microtus obscurus
GAAGCCCTAGTTTGGTATATGTCAAAGTTCTGTTCAAAGTTAGAGCAGTGTTCAATTTCTCTCTAGAAGTTTTAATTTGTAAGATACTCACGTTCTTTTGAAAGGGTAAGAATTTCATGAAATGCTTTTGTGAGAAACGCACATGTGTTACTCTCAAATGAGAAGCCCTATTTTGGGATATGTCAAAGTTCTGTTCAAAGTTAGAGCAGTGTTCATTATCTCACTAGAAGTTTTACTTTGGAAGATACTCACGTTCTTTTAAAAGTGTAAGAATTTCATGAAATGCTTTTGTTAGAAACAAACATGTGTTACTCTGAAATGAGATGTTGTTATTCGGGATAAGTTACACTTATGGTCATATGGTAGCGCATTGTTCTATTTCTGTGTTGAAGCATGACATTGAAAGATAATCACGTTCATTTGAAAGGGTAAAAATTTCATGAAACGCTTTTGTGAGAAACGCACATGTGTTACTCTGAAATGAGAAGCCTTAGTTTGGAATATGTCAAAGTTCTGTTCAAAGTTAGAGCAGTGTTCATTTCCTCTCTAGAAGCTTTACTTTGAAAGATAATCACGTTCGTTTGAAAGGGTAAGAATTTCATGATATGCTTTTGTGAGAAACGCATATGTGTTCCTCTAAAATGAGAAGCCCTAGTTTGTGATATGTCCAAGTATTGTTCAACATTAGAGCAGAGTTCATTTTCTCTCTAGAAGCTTTACTGTTAATGTTAATCACGTCCTTTTGAAAGGTTAAGAATTTCATGCAATGCTTTTGTTAGAAACGATCATGTGTTACTCTGAAATGAGAAGTTGTTATTCGGGATATGTTACACTTATTGTTAGAAGTTAGCGCAGTGTTCATTTTCTGTGTTGAAGCATGACATTGAAAAATAATCACGTTCATTTTAAAGGGTAAAAATTTCATAAAATTCTTTTGTGAGAAATGCACATGTGTTACTCTGAAATGAGAAGCCCTAGTTCGGAATGTGTCATAGCTCTGTTCAAAGTTAGAGCAGTGCTCATTTTCTCTCTAGAAGCTTTACTTTGAAAGATAATCACGTTCGTTTGAAAGGGTAAGAATTTCATGATATGCTTTTGTAAGAAACGCACATGTGTTACTCTTCAATGAGAAGTTGTTATTCGGGATATGGTACACTTATTGTCATAAGGTAGTGCAGTGTTCCTTTTCTGTGTTGAAGCATGACATTGAAAGATAATCACGTTCATTTGAAAGGGTAAAAATTTCATGAAACGATTTTGTGAGAAACACACATGTGTTACTCTGAAATGAGAAGCCCTAGTTTGGAATATGTCAAAGTTCTGTTCAAAGTTAGAGCAGTGTTCATTTCTTCTCTAGAAGCTTTACTTTGAAAGATAAGCACATTTGTTGAAGCCGGGCGATGGTGGCACCCGCCTTTAATCCGAGCACTCGGCAGGCAGAAGCAGGCGGATCTCTGTGAGTTCGAGACCAGCCTGGTCTGAAGAGCTAGTTCCAGGACAGGCTCGAAAGCCACAGAGAAACCCTGTCTCGAAAAACCAAAAAAAAAATCACAATTTTTAAATGAGTAAGTATTTCATGAAATACTTCTGTGAGAAATGCACACGTGTTAGGCTGAAATGAGAAGTTGTTATTCGGGATATGTTAAACTATTGTTAGAAGTTGGCGGGGTGTTCATTTTCTGTGCTGTGGCATTACATTGAAAGATAATCACGTTCAATTGAAACGGCAAAAATTTCATGAACCGCTTTTTGTGAGAAACACACATGTGTTACTCTGAAATGAGAAGCCCTAGTTTGGAATATGTCAAAGTTCTGCTCAAAGATAGAGCAGTGTTCATTTCCTCTCTATAAGCTTTACTTTGAAAGATAATCACGTTCGTTTTAAAGGGTAAGAATCTCATGATATGCTTTTGTGAGAAACACACATGTGTTACTCCCAAATGAGAAGCCCTAGTTTGGGATATGTCAAAGTTCTGTTCAAAGTTAGAAGAGTGTTCATTTTCTCTCTAGAAGTTATAATTTGTAAGATACTCACGTTCTTTTGAAAGGGTACAATTAAATGATATGCTTTGGTGAGAAATGCACATGTGTTACTCTAAAATGAGAAGCCCTAGTTTGTGATATGTCCAAGTATTGTTCGACATTAGAGCAGTGTTCATTTTCTCTCTAGAAGCTTTACTGTTAAAGTTAATCACGTTCTTTTGAAAGGTTAAGAATTTCATGCAATGCTTTTGTTAGAAACAAACATGTGTTACTCTGAAATGAGAAGTTGTTATTCGGGATATGTTACACTTATTGCTAGAAGTTAGCGCAGTGTTCATTTTCTGTGTTGAAGCATGACATTGAAAAATAATCACGTTCATTTGAAAGGGTAAAACTTTCATGAAATGCTTTTGTGAGAAATGCACATGTGTTACTGTGAAATGAGAAGCCCTAGTTTGGAATGTGTCATAGTTCTGTTCAAAGTTAGAGCAGTGTTCATTTTCTCTCTAGAAGCTTTACTTTGAAAGATAATCACATTCTTTTGAAAGGGTAAGAATTTCATGTTATGCTTTTGTGAGAAACGCATATGTCTTACTCTAAAATGAGAAGCCCTAGTTTGTGATATGTCCAAGTATTGTTCAACATTAGAGCAGTGTTCATTTTCTCTCTAGAAGCTTTACTGTTAAAGTTAATCACGTTCTTTTGAAAGGTTAAGAATTTCATGCAATGCTTTTGTTAGAAACAATCATGTGTTTCTCTGAAAAGAGAAGTTGTTATTCGCGATATGTTACACTTATTGTTAGAAGTTAGCGCAGTGTTCATTTTCTGTGCTGAAGCATTACATTGAAAGATAATCACGTTCATTTGAAAGGGTAAAAATTTCATGAAACGCTTTTGTGAGAAACGCACATGTGTTACTGTGAAATGAGAAGCCCTAGTTTGGAATATGTCAAAGTTCTGTTCAAAGTTAGAGCAGTGGTCATTTTCTCTCTAGAAGCTTTGTAAGATACTCACGTTCTATTGAAAGGGTAAGAATTTCATGAAATGCTGTTGTGATAAACACACATTTGCTACTCTCAAATCAGAAGCCCTAGTTTGGGATGTATCAACGTACCTTTCGACATTAGAGCAGTGTTTATTTTCTCTCTAGAAGCTGTACTTTGAAAGATAATCACCTTCTTTTGAAAGGGTAAGAATTTCATGAAATGCTTTGGTGAGAACAGTACATGTGTGACTCTCAAATGAGAAGCCCTAGTTTGGGATATCTCAATGTTCTGTTCATAGTTGGAGCAGTGTTCATTTTCTCTCTAGAAGCTTAAATTTGAAATATAATCACGTTCTTTGAAAGGGTAAGAATTTCATGAAATGCTTTTGTTAGAAACAAACATTTGTTACTCTGAAATGAGAAGTTGTTATTTGGGATATGGTACACTTATTGTTAGAAGTTAGCGCAGTGTTCATTTTCTGTGCTGAAGCAAGACATTGAAAAATAACCACGTTCATATGAAAGGTTAAAAACTTCATTAAATGCTTTTGTGAGAAACGCATATGTGTTACTCTGAAATGAGAAGCCCTAGTTTGGAACACGTCAAAGTACTGTTGAAAGTTAGCGCAGTGTTCATTTTCACGCTAGAAGCTTTACTTTGAAAGATAATCACGTTCACTTGAAATGGTAAGAATTTCATGAAATGCTTTTGTTAGAAACAAACATGTGTTACTCTGAAATGAGAAGTTGTTATTCGGCATATGTTATACTTATTGTCATAAAGTAGCGCATTATTCATTTTCTGTGTTAAAGCATGACATTGAAAGATAATCACGTTCATTTGAACGGGTAAAAACTTCATTAAATGCTTTTGTGAGAAACGAACATGTCTTACTCTGAAATGGGAAGCCCAAGTTAGGAATATGTCAAAGTTCTGTTGAAAGTTAGAGCAGTGTTCATTTTCTCTCTAATTGCTTTACTTTGAAAGATAATAACGTTCTTTTGTAAGGGTAAGCATTTCATGAAATGCTTTTGTGAGAAACGCAAATGTGTTACTCTGAAATGAGAAGTTGTTATTCGTTATATGTTACACTATTGATAGATGTTAGCACAGTGCTCATTTTCTGTGTTGAAGCATTACATTGAAAGATAAACACGTTCATTTGAAAGGGTAAGAATTTCATGAAATGCTTTTGTGAGAAACGCACACGTGTTACTCTGAAATGAGAAGCACTAGTTTGTAAGATGTCAAAGATCTGTTCACCGTTAAAGCAGTGTTCATTTTCTCTCTAGAAGCTCTATATTGAAAGATTATCACGTAGATTTTAAAGGTTAAGATTTTCATGATATGCTTTTGTGAGAAACGCACATGTGTTACTCTCAAGTGAGAAGTCCTAATTTGGAATATGTCAAAGTTCTGTTCAAAGCTAGAGCAGTGTTCATTTTCTCTCTAGAAGTTTTAATTTGTAAGATACTCACGTTCGTTTGAAAGGGTAAGAATTTCATGATATGCTTTTGTGAGAAACGCACATGTGTTAATCTAAAATGAGAAGCCCTAGTTTGTCATATGTTCAAGTATTGTTCAACATTAGAGCAGTGTTCATTTTCTCTCTAGAAGCTTTACTGTTAAAGTTAATCACGTTCTTTTGAAAGGTTAAGAATTTCATGCAATGCTTTTGTTAGAAACAAACATGTGTTACTCTGAAATGAGAAGTTGTTATTCGGGATATGTTTCACTTATTGTTAGAAGTTAGCGCAGTGTTCATTTTCTGTGTTGAAGCATGACATTGAAAAATAATCACGTTCATTAGAAAGGCGCGCGGGTGGGGGGGGGGGGGCGCCCGGGGACCCCCTGCGTGGGCCTCGCGCTTAGTGTCCCGTGCCTCCTCCATAGGCAAAGAGAAGGAGCCCCTGGAGTCACAGTACCAGGTGGGCCCGCTGTTGGGCAGCGGTGGCTTTGGCTCTGTCTACTCGGGCATCCGCGTCGCCGACAACTTGCCGGTGAGTGGGCACCCCGCCTTGGGGAAGGCGCGCGGAGGGATGCTTAAAACAGGAGAGGGAGAATCTGATGGAGACCCGGGGCTCTCTTCCAGGTGGCCATCAAGCACGTGGAGAAGGACCGGATTTCCGATTGGGGAGAATTGGTGAGTGAGTCTGAGCCGGCGACCCTCCGTCTGGGTGGGTGGGTGGTGACGGGCGTGCCGGAACCGGCGCGCTAACCCCTCGTCCTCACCCTTGCAGCCCAATGGCACCCGAGTGCCCATGGAAGTGGTCCTGCTGAAGAAGGTGAGCTGCGGCTTCTCGGGCGTCATTAGACTTCTGGACTGGTTCGAGAGGCCCGATAGTTTCGTGCTGATCCTGGAGAGGCCCGAGCCGGTACAAGATCTCTTCGACTTTATCACCGAACGGGGAGCCCTCCAGGAGGAGCTGGCTCGAAGCTTCTTCTGGCAGGTGCTGGAGGCCGTGCGGCATTGCCACAACTGCGGGGTTCTCCACCGCGACATCAAGGACGAGAACATCCTCATCGACCTGAACCGCGGCGAGCTCAAACTCATCGACTTCGGGTCGGGGGCGCTGCTCAAGGACACAGTCTACACGGACTTCGATGGTGAGCCAGGCCCCGGGGAGGGAGCTGCCCAAGGTGTCGGCCTGGAAGCCGCCGGCGGCCTCGGCTCCGGCCCTTTGTAAAGGTCATTGGGCTGCCGGGCTCACTGCTGGCAGGGGTGGGGCACAGGCGAGCTTCCCGACGTAGTACAGCCGGGGATTTCAAGCCGACTGAGCGAAACCTGCAACATTTCTGGCGTGATTGTAATTTTTTTTTAAGTGGAATTTAGTAAATTCCATGCTTTCCCGGCGAATACGAAGTCGTGGGCAACCGGCTATAGCCCAGATTTCTAAAGTCTGACCCACTTTTCTCACCAGTGGAAGGAGGTGGAGCTGGTGGTGGCGGGAGACATTGATGCCGGTTTTGTAGTTTGTTTTGTTTTGGGGGGGAGTTTTAAGGTAGTTCTTAGAACTGCAGGGGTTTTTTGTTTTGTTTTTGAGGATTAGGGAATCAGCCGCGGTTTCACTATATTAGGGGTGTTGTGGGGTGACGAAGCCTGGAATGAGTGTTGTGAAATTAGATCTGTTGCTGGTTTGAAAATTAGTTGGGTGTCTCCCGCAGGGAGACTGAAAACCTATCATAGGGAGGGGCTTGGATCGCGTTCTTTCAGAAAAGGAATGGAGGGATACTAGATGAAAGCAAGAGGGTGGGTCGTGGTCTGAGTGGCTCACCCTAACAAACGACAGCCTTTCAAAACTCTGACTCTGGCTTGTGGTTTGGATTTCTTTGCCGGTGGAGGACGCTGGGTTGGGCTGCATTTTTTGTATTTAACAGTTAATGGCTGGCTGAGTTGTCCTCCCTTGTGTGTGTGTTGTTTTTTTTTTCTTCCCTCCCCCTGGGCAAGTCTTTGCTGCCCCCTGTTGAGCACCATGAGGCTAGCACTTTTTTTTTTTTACTATCCAAAGTTTGTAAACAGGAATCACGTGGTCTGAAACCAGCCCTGCAACTCTGCCTTAACCGTCTGGGGAGGAAAGAGTGTAGGTGTTGTGCTTTGCTTGCGCAGAACCCCCCCCCCCCCAGGAAAGCTTCCCAAAGGGCACCCTGACTAGAGTCGGGTCTAGATGAGAATCTGATCTGACAGTCCTGGACAGGGTCTGTGCAGTTCAAGGCTGTCCCACTGTGAGTGAGTTTTACTACTGGCCAGGGCCCCAGACTTTAGCTTTTGAGTGACTGTTTGTTGGAGAGGGAGTTATAAAGGATTTCAGTTTAGGGTTGGGGAAAAAAGTGTATTTTAAAGCCAGGTGCTGGTGGGGTGGCACTTGCCTTTAACCTTAGCTCTCTAGGCTGGGGCAGGCTGATCTCAAGGTCAGCATGCTGAGGGAGTTCCCTGGAGCACAGCCAGGGCAGCAGACACAGAAACCTTGTTTCAAAAAAAAAATTTTTTTTTTCCAAGAAGCTACTTTGACTAGTTTGCTTTGTTTATTTTTGCTAAGGCTGTTTTCTTTCAATTCCCTTGGCTTGCAGGAACCCGAGTGTACAGTCCTCCAGAGTGGATTCGCTATCACCGCTACCATGGCAGGTCGGCAGCAGTCTGGTCCCTGGGGATTCTGCTCTACGATATGGTCTGCGGAGATATTCCCTTTGAGCATGACGAAGAGATCATCAAGGGTCAAGTGTTCTTCAGGCAAAGGGTCTCTTCAGGTAACTTCCACGAAACCCTTTGGTGGTCGGGACACTCACTGGGGGTTATTATATTTGGAAGGCTGGTTTTGAGAAGGCTTCCCACTCTTGAGACAGGGTTTCTCTGTAGCTTTGAAGCCTGTCCTGGAACTAGCTTTGTAAACTAGGTTGGTCTCAAACTCAGATCCTCCTGCCTCTCCCTCCCCAGTGCTGGGATTACAAGAGTGAACCACTAAACCTGGTACTTTGGAGAAGAAAGTATCGGGTTATGCCCTAGCCGTCATTTTTACTCATTTATTCATCTTCTTTTGAGGAGATGGGGCCACTAAGGAGGGCCCTGGCCTGCCTCTGGTTTGATTTAGGAGACAGGGTTTAACTCAGAGTTATGGTTGGTCTTGGAATCCTGTCTCTGCCCCTCCCCTTTTTCTTTCAGTTTTTGTTTTGGTCATGCTGGAATTGGATCAGGTTTTATATACATCCCACCCAACCACCAGACCCTGTAAAGTTTAACTACCAGCATGGACCTGATCTCTTAACAAAGTTTAGAGAAAAAAAAAAGTCAAGGGTTGTTTAAGCCACCTCCCCTTAAGGCAATAACTCTCTAAATATTGTGGTCCCCATGACCTCATCCTGAGTAGTGTCAGTGTTTGTAAGTTGGTAGATGAGTTGAATCACCTCATCTTGCTCGGTGGTGGCTCATCAAACCCTTGTCATCCTTCCTATTTCTGGTGAGTGGGTGTCGTGGGAAAGGCCCCAGCTATTTGAAGTTTGAAACCACAGGTTTAAGAGGGGAGCCAGTTTTTTTAACTGAAGGCAGACGCAGGCTTTCGGTATTGGTCCTTTCCCACTGAGAGGACCCAGCAGTGTTCTGAACAGAGTTCATGCTTCTTTAAAAACCCAGACGTGAGGGCCTTGAGAAGACCTTTGCTTCTCAAAAACAAGTCGAGTGAGTCACCCTTACCTCCGTCTGTGCCTCCTGCAGAGTGCCAGCATCTCATCAGATGGTGTCTGGCCCTGAGACCTTCAGATCGGCCATCCTTCGAAGAAATTCAGAACCATCCATGGATGCAGGATGTCCTCCTACCCCAGGCAACCGCCGAGATTCACCTGCGCAGCCTGTCGCCAGCGCCCAGCAAATAGCAGCCTTTCTGTCAGACAACTCCGGGCGGGACAGCTGTCTCTGGCTTCCAGGACCCTGCTTCATGCAGGGACAGCAATGACAACTCATTCCAGACTCCAGGTTCCTGGAGCAGCCTCCCACAGGGGAAAGAGATGCTACTTCATTTCCCAGGCCCCCATGCCCTCCCATTGACACTCTCAGAGTGTCGAGTTTTGCTGGGCTCTGCAGAATTTTAGGGTGGGGGGTGGGAATGGGTCAGAACCCTGCCATAGACCTTTAGTGACCAGGAGACTTCGGGTCACCAGGATGGGCCAGGGTAGGGGAAAAATATGTCAGGGTGGGATTTTAAAAAAACAAAAATTAGCACCATATATTTAAGTCCCTGTCACCTCTTCCAACTCCTCTGAGTGCCTTCTGTGGGGACTCCGGCTGTGCTGGGAGAAATACTTGAACTTGCCTCTTACCTGCTGCTTCTCCAAGAATCTGCCTGGGTTTGGTTCCCTACTCTTCCCTGTTCCCCTCCCCCCACTTCCTGTGAAAGGTGCCGTGGAAGAGGCTGCAGGGCCAACTGCTGAGCCACCTGCCCTTTTTCTGCCTCCTTTAGTAAAACTCCCAAGTGAACTGGTCTTCCTTTTTGGTTTCTACTTAACTGTTTCAAAGCCAAGACCTCACACAGAATGCACAACCAATGCAACAACCAGACAAGCTGTAAATGTCTGTACAGTCGGCATGGTAGCCTGTGAAAGGATTGTAGTTGATGCAATTTAAGAAAAAAAAATGCCTTTAAGTTATATTTTATGTGTTGGGGTTTTTTGTTTTTTTGTTTCTGAAAGATGGCAGTTCTGGCCTGGAAGTCAATGTTAATGTATTTATTTATTTATTTATTTGGTTCCCTTCCTGTTCCAAGCTTCCACTGCCTATTGCCTAGGGCTTTATTGTCATGATCTGTTTTCTTTTATTTTTTTCCCTCTTGACTTGGGGACCTTTTGGGGGAGGGCTGCAATGCTTGCTGGGGTGAAGGGACTCCGGTGGGACAGCTGCTGTCGTCCCTTCTGTGGGGGAGCCCCTTGCCTGCTCACTGGAGTGGGTCTGGGCTCTGTCTGGGAAGGGGCATTGCTGACTGTACATAGATAGAAAGGCAGTTCCGGCCGGCATGATGTGCCTCCCGGATCCTGTTTGAGCAGCGTGTAGCCTGCTGGTTTTATCTGAGTGAAATACTGTACAGGGGAAAAGAGATCTTATTTTTTTTTTATACTTGGCATTTTTTGAATAAAAACCTTTTGTCTTAACTTGTGTTTTCCGTTCATTCATACAAAGACGTATACTTGGTCCAGAGCCAGGTAGAAAGGGCACGGAATCTGATTTCCTGGTGGGACAACCAGTGTGCAATGGAATGCAGGCCTTCCCTGCCTGTGAGGCAATCTCTCCACTAAGGAAATGTGCCCCAAAACAAGGCCCCAAAGTTTGGGAATCATCACCCTTATAAAGCAGGTGCAGCCAAATTGTAGATGTTGGACAAGACTCAGTTGGGACTAATTTTCCCCAACACGGCGTCATGTAAGGGACCAGCATTGAGCATTCTCTTGCTACCACTATCAAATGCTGGGATTACAGGCAGCACTTGTGGGTTGTATGTGCTGCCCTGAAACTCCTAGATCCTGCCTGTGCCTTCCCTAGTATTGGGATTAAAGGTGTGTGTAACCTTGTCCGGCTACACTGGGATTGATTTTGAAGTCAGGTGGTAATCACCTGCCTAGCAGAATCACTTGAGTCCAGAAGCTGAAGATTAGCATAGGACAGATCTCAAAATACGCTGAATAGCAGGCATTTGGAAATGGGAAGCTTCAGAATCTGGAGTTCAAGGTCAGCCTGGGATACAGGAGACCTCTTCTAGTTGAAAAGAGGACAAGCACCCTGCTGGACAGAACCAAATGCCTGGGCTACAGAGTTCCAGTACTACATAGGTCCTTTCTCAAAAGGTGGTGAGGACACAGTGGAGATGGAGAGAGATGCTCAACCTGGAATCAACTGGCTCCCAACCATCTGTAACCCCACTTCCAGAGGATCCAGCGCCCTCTTCTGCCCTCTAAGGGCACTAAGCACGCACATAAGTCTAGACACAAAAACATGCAGACAGCACCCAATAAAAAGAAAGCACTAGCCAGGTGGTGGTGGTGCACGCCTTTAATCCCAGCACCCGGGAGGCAGAGGCAGGTGGATCTCTGTGAGTTCTAGGACAGCCTGGACTACAAAGTGAGTTCCAACACAGCTATAGCTAAACAGTAAAACCCTGTCTTGAAAAACATTTGGGGGGAGGGGGAGGGGGAGGGGGCGGTGGGGAAGAGACAGAAATCTTTAATAAAAAAAAAAACATACAAATTAAAAACAAAACAAAACAAAAAAAAACAGTGAAGCGTTTTGTAGTCCAGGAAGGCCTTGAACTCACAGCCACCTCCCTGTCTCAGTCTCCTGAGCTTTAGGATCACAAATTTGGGCCATGGTGCTGGATTAGGGCTTGGTTTGGGTCCCTTCATCGTCAGTGAAGGAGTTGGACATTGACTATGTGACTTGCTGCTACTGGCTTGCTGTAGGGTTTTCTCTGCAGCCTACTTGACAGCTTTGGTTGTACCGGGAGATGGGACCCCCAATTTGCCTCACATGTGTGGTCTGAGTGTGTTCTAATATTTGAACCACTGCTGATTCATGTAAAGAATAAATGTTCCCTTTTTTTGAGACAAGGTCTCATGTAGCCTAGGTTGACCTCAAATTGCCTAAATAGTCCAGGGTAGCCTTGAACTCCTGATCTCCCTACAACTTGGGTGATCGTGGTTGCCATCACCACACCCATGTGTAAACATTGCTTTCTTGTTTCTCTATGCTCATTGGTAACAGTCCCAACCTTTTAACCTCCCTGGGGGTCATCTTGACCCTTCTCTGTGTATCCATAACCTTTTGGGAACTTGGTCCCATGCACTTGTGTTTAGTAGAGAGTCCAGGCCACAGGGCCCTTCCTTGCATGAAATGCCGTCTGCCGCTTCATCTTGGACTGGGTCCCAAACCCCAGCATAGCCTCCACGCGGCTGCAGAAAGGAAGTATTTCTCAGTTCTTAGGGGGCTGATTTTCTGAAGTTCCCTTTTTTTCCTACCCCTCCATCCCTCCTCCTTCCTGTATACACACTGCCCGGCAGCTCCTGGACTCTAGGCACGGGTTGCAACCTTTCCAGTAACAGATGAAAGTTGCTGGAAATTTCTAATGAAATCCGCCAGAACTTCACCCTTCTTGCCCTTGAAATGAGTTGGGGGCCTTTCGTTCAGCTGTTGAGATCGCTGGGGGAAAGACAGTGTCTGAAGAAAAACAAGGCGTTTTAGGGTGGAAGAGGTCAGAGGTCAGGAGATGGTAGATGGTTTGGTTTTCTCTCTCTTTTTATTTACTTGTTTTATTTATTTATTTAGTTTTTTTTGTTTTGTTTTGTTTTTTTGGTTTTTCGAGACAGGGTTTCTCTGTGGCTTTGGAGCCTGTCCTGGAGCTAGCTTTGTAGACCAGGCTGGTCTCGAACTCTCAGAGATCCGCCTGGCTCTGCCTCCCAAGTGCTGGGATTAAAGGCGTGCGCCACCACCGCCCGGCTTATTTATTTAGTTTTTGAGACAGGGTTTCAATTCACTCTGTATCCTCAGCTGGCCTGGACCTCTTTATGTAAATCAGGTTGGTCTCAAACTCACTGAGCTCCTCTGCCCCCCTGGAGGACTAAGTTTAAAGATATGTTTCACCACATCCTACTTTTTTTTTTTGAGCAGCATCTCATGCATTCCAGGCTGGACTTGAACCCTGGGATTACAGTGTGTCCAGCTGAGATTAAGGGCTCCTCACTGGTCTTCTTGTCAGGGCAGTTTAAGAACAACAGTTAAGGACATCCCATGGGGAATCTTGGGGAATCAGCCTTGGACTCGGATTCTACCATTATCCCTTACTCTTCATGACCTGGTGATATTTATTGGAACCAAGGAGGGGCCTGGTTCTCGATTGGGGTATTGGAAAGAATGGTTAGAGCTGGGCAGTGGTGGCGCACGCCTTTGATCCCAGCACTCAGGAGGCAGGGATAGGAGGATCTCTGTGAGTTTGAGGCCAGCCTGGTCTACAGAGTGAGTTCCAGGACAAGCACCAAAGCTACAGAGAAACCCTGTCTCAAAAAAAAAAATTAAAAAATTTTAAAAAAAGTTTATATATTATTGAATATATGAACATGCATATCTCTCCTGCCAGTTCAGGACAGTAACAGGCGGGTCCCAGCACGGAGGGTAGGGTGTCTGACTGTGGTTGTCACTTCTGTGGAGTAAGAAGGGAGTTGTGACCTGGGTGGGGAGAGAGGCTCAGCTCTTTTGGCACTGCCTTCTCTCCAAGAGGTGGAGACCAGAGTGTTTATGTCACTCTTGGTTTGCCTGGAATGCAGCGCAGGTTTTCAACGTTGTAGGTAGGCTGTCAAGGAGGCAGGAGACGGGGGTGGGGGGGTGGATACAGGACCGAAGAGATTGGAACATCCCAAAGGGGAAGCAGCGTTCCGCTGGCTTATTTTATTATATTGTTATTGTTATTAATACTTTGAGGCAGGGTCTCAGTATGTAGCACTGCCTGGGATCCGAGGCCATGGTGGCGTGTGGAGGTCAGATGACAGCTTGCCAGAGTTTGCTGTCCTTCCACCACGTCGATCCCAGGGACCAGATGAGTTTATTACCAGGCTCTCAGGCAAGCACTGTCACCCTTGGAGTCATCTCACTGCCCGTCTAGGCCAGCTTGGGGGAGGCTGGGCTCCGTGCTGACATTCTCCCCACTTTACTATGTGATGGGGTTTACCTGCCTGTGTCTGTGTACCGTGGGTGCTCCTGGTGACCGAGGAGGCCGGAAGAGGATGGAGGAACCCCTGGGACTGGAGCTCCAGAGGGTGGTGAGCTGTCATGTGGGTTCTAGGAATTGAACCCAGGTCTTCAGGAAGAGCTGCCAGTGTTCTTAACCACTGAGCCATCTCTCCAGCCTCCCACTTGATGTTTTCATACCTGTTTCTAATATATTTTCATTGTGTTTGCCCCATCCCCCCTCTTCTCCTCTCACTCACTCCCAATGATAACCCTCCTCCCTTACTTAATACTGATTTTATGAGACAGGGCTGGGCTACGAGCTGAAAAGTAGCAGAGGGCGACCTTGAACTCCTGACTTTGTTCTCGTCTCCCTGGTACTGGGGTTACAGTGCTCCAGCACCTGCCTGGGGATTTACATTTGAAAGTGTAGTGAAGAACAGTATTTCTGAGGACGTGTGCGATGCTCAGCATTGGCCAGTTACCGCCAAACCCGTTGATCTGAGTTCAGCCACTAGGACCCAGGACCCCATGACGCAAGGAGAGAACCAAGTCCTCTAAATTATTCTCTGACCTCTTCATGTGTACTATGGCATATGCCTCCATCAGTAATAAAGTTAAAAAGAAGAAGAAGAAGAAGAAGAAGAAGAAGAAGAAGAAGAAGAAGAAGAAGAAGAAGAAGAAGAAGAAGAGAAGAGTATTTTTTGTTTGTTGGTCTGTGTATCAGCCCTGGCCCTGGCTGTCCTGGAACTCGTTCTGTAGACCAGGCTGGCCTTCAGTTCACAGAGATAGATCTGCCTGCTTCTGCCTCCTGAGTGCTGGGATTAAAGCTGTGTGCCATTACTGCCCAGTTTAGGATAGTGTTTCTTGACATGTGAGCTGTGTATGCCTAACCCCAGCATTTGGGAGGCAAAAGGAGGAGGATAGGAGTTCAGGATCATCTTTAGCTTATCCAGTTCAAGACTAGCCTGGTCTACATGATACTGTATCTATGCCCATTGCTTTGTTAGCCGGACACAATTTCCTTCTTGGTGGCGGGAATCGAACCCAAGTGGTGTTGCTGACAACTACGCATTTGAGTGATGGGTCATCCTAGGGCCCCGCGGGGCTCCAGGACATGGAGGTCAAGAGCAAAGTTGGGGCAAGAACCCCATTCTGTGGAAACAGACATGCCCAGCACCTGTGTGTCCTGGAAGGGAGGAAGGGCTGGAGACCGCAAAGTAAGGGAGAAAGGGGCCAAGGGATGGGGGTGGGGTGGGGCAGGTCGCGTTTCTCGTAAGTGTTGCTCAGCTCCTTTAACGCTCAGCCGGTTCTTGGAAACCCTCACCACAAGGACCTATCGAGAGCAGTGTTGGAGCAGATATGGCCGCGCCCTCCCCCCAGTTCATTTCCGCAGTGGCCTTGTGCTACTAACCCCGATTGCCAACAGCAAGGTTGCAGTGACCCCTCCGGTGGCTGTGAGAGGAAGTGGAAACAAAGCGGAACTGGGGCCAAGCTGAGAAGACCGTCTCATTTTTATTTACTGTAATAGGACATCCGACGTGCAGAATTCTTGGCGACCTTAGGTCTGGGATCCAGGCTCATGACCCACATAAACACGGCTATTAATGAATTGTGTCATATTGGTTGGTGCATCCAGCACCAAGCTCAAGAGCCTGCACTAAGCCAGCTAGAAATGGGGCTCGCGTGCCTACCTAGCATGCACGGAGCCCTGGGCAGAGAATTTGAGGGTTTGTAATCTCTACGCAGGGAAGGAGAAGCAGGAGATCAGATGTTCAAGGTCACCTTCAGCTACCTAATGAGTTGTAAGCTATCCTGGGCTCCCAGCAGGACAGTCACAATTGTGTCCATCTGTGTATGTCTATGTGACTGGATCATTTTCTTAGTTAGTGCCCCGTTGCCCCCAGATATAACCTGTTGTTCTGAATGCCATGTGTAGTGTTTTCTTACTTCAAAATAAATGCTTTTTATATTTATTTATTTTGATGTGGCAGCTTTAAGATTTATTTTCAGTATTTAATTATGTGTATGCATATGTCTGTAGAGGGTGCCCACAGTTGAGTGTGAATGCCTACAGAGGCGAGAAGATGACATGCATCCTCTGGAGTTACAGGAGGTCGTGAGCTGTCTGGTGTGGATGCTGGGAACCAAACTTGGGTCCTCTGTAAGACTGGTATGCACTCTTAACCATAGAGCCATCTCACCAGGTCCTGTTATTTATTTATTTATTTTTTCGCGATACGGTTTCTCTATAGCTATGGAGTCTGTCTTGGAACTAGCTCTTGTAGACCAGGCTGGCCTCAAACTCACAAAGATCCACCTGCCTCTGTCTCCTGAGTGCTGGGATTAAAGGTGTGCGCCACCACTGCCTGGCTATTTATTTATTTTTATAGCTTATGCTAACCTTGAACTTTCGATCTTCCTGTTGCTACCTCTCAAGTGCTAGGACACAGGTGTCTGTGTCTCTGCCTGGTCTGTCAGTGCTGGGAACAGAACCCAGGATGCTGAGGTTGCCAGGCAAACCCTCTATCAACTGAGCCGCATTGCCAGCCCATGGCTCTAGGGTGGAAATAAATTATTAATCTTCTATTTTCCAAAATTTTGCCATCGTATATGAGATAATCTTTTATCTAACTCCCTGGGACTTTGAGGGCCCACATAAAACCAGGGGCAGGCAGTAGCAGTGCGGTGGTGTGAGCAACAACCCCTCCCTGACTTGGAGACACATCACAGCTGAATTCTCTTCTGTCTTGAGTTGGGCAGATATCTAGCTTCTGATTTTTGGCTTCTCGTCCATGAAAGAGAAATGCTGATGTAAAGTCTCCGTCACCCAGTTGTGGTCATCCCTACAAACCAGTCACAGCCTGTATGACACCATCGAAGGGAGATTCAGTGACAGAAAGCAGCTTGGTGGTGACCTAGAGCTAGTTGGGGGAAGAGAAAGACTAAAAAGGGCGCCAGGAACCTCAGGGGAGGGGCAAGGACATGTGTTAGTCCTGACTGCAGTGCTGCTGTGACGCTTAGGTGGCTGTGAACGTTTGTCACAAACACCCTGCTGAGTGAGCACTTAAAATGCCTGCTGAATCGTGTGTGTATAAATCACCTCTGGGTAAGATGACTTTCTTTTTTTTTCTTCAGTGTTCACTTCTTCCCTTTCCCCCATCAATGAAAACACATTCCTGAGCCAAATATACCACGGAAGTTCCCCTTTCCGGTGAGATTATTCACGCTCTCGTGTGGATGCTCCCCAAGGACTGATATAAATAAACGAGCATTGGCTTAATATCCCACCTCACTTTTGACTGTAGTGTAAAATTAGAGAGATGTGTCATCAGGGGGTGGAGGGGGCAGGTGCTGGGACCACGCGATGACGGAGCTATACTTACATACCACACATTTTTAGAGATCCCGTGCTCAAAGGGAAACGTGTTCTCCTGGTGAAACACGAAAAGCCTTTTTACAAGCGAGATGATGGTTGTGTGCGGTGGTGGAGCACGCGTGTAAACCCAGCCACCTTGTGGGGTGGAGGCAGGAGGTTCAGGCACTGGAGGTCATCCTCCGACACTTGGTGAACTCCACACCAGCCTGGGCTACGTGAGACCCTGTCGATAAACAACATATCAAGATGCCATGATGTGCAGGCTTAGCTATGTGCAGTAGCCAAGGGGGCCATGTGGCCGCCTGATCGCTTCTCCCTCCACCCATCCCTCCTTCCCATCTCTTCCCCCTTGGGGTAGAATGTGCATACCAAAGCATCTTTGAAGGAATTTGTTCTCAGTGTTCACTAGCAACATTTTTGCTTCTATCTCTCTGGCTTTTATCTGACTATGTGCACAGTCAGCTCTAAGAAACACTGGAAATTTTAATCTGTCTTCTTCAGGTAGCACATGACCAGCTGGAGATGAGAAGGAGAGAGGGTCATGGATTTTGGTGGAAAGGACTACTCCTCTCTACAGATGTCCGCTAGGAGCAGGCAGAAGGTCAGACCTCACAGCAGTAAGCAGGTGGTACTCACCGGTCTGTGCCAGCTGGGGGGTGGGTAGGGGGGTAATGGAGGCAGGAGGATCAGGAGTTCAAGGCTATCCTTGGCTTTGTACCAAGTCTGAGGCCAGTTTGGGCTATAAGAAAGCCTGTCTTGATAAAACAAAATGAAACTTCTTAAAACGCTTATAGGGGCCGGAGAGAGGGTTCAGTTGTTAAGAGCACTGGCTACTCTTCCAGAGTTCAATTCCCAGCAACCACATGGTGGCTCACAACCATTGTAATGAAATATGCTGCCCTCTGCTGGCCTACAGGCAGATACGCAGGCAGAACATTGTATACATAATAATAAATAAAATCTTTTTTTTTTTTTTTTTTTTTTGGTTTTTCGAGACAGGGTTTCTCTGTGGCTTTGGAGCCTGTCCTGGAACTAGCTTTGTAGACCAGGCTGGTCTCGAACTCACAGAGATCCACCTGCCTCTGCCTCCCGAGTGCTGGGATTAAAGGCGTGCGCCACCATCGCCCGGCTAAATAAAATCTTAAAAAAAAAAAAAAAAAGATGTACATACCATACCATGTCAATTTGCCACAAGCTAGAATCTTCTGAGAGGAGGGAGCCTTAATTGAAAAAAATGCTCCCATTACACTTGGGCTGCAGGTAAGTCTGTGGAGCATTTTCTTAGTTAGTCATTAATGGGGGAGGGCCCAGCCCATGTGGGTGGTGCTATCCCTGGCTGGTAGTCCTGGGTTCTATAAGAAAGCAGGCTGAGCAAGCCATGAGGAGCAAGCCAGGAAGTAGCTCCCCTCCATGGCCTCTGCATCGGCTCTGCCTCCAGGTTCCTGCCTTGTTTAAATTCCTGCTCTCACTGCTTTTGATGATGACCTGTTGTGTGGACCTGGGACTAAAATAAACCCTTTCCTCCCCAGGTTACTTTTGGTCATGGTATTTCATCACAGCGATATTAACCCTAACTAAGACAAGTTGGGACCAGGATAATGGGGTGTTGATGTGATAGACCTGACCATGTTTTGCAGAGGACTGCGGAAGGACTTTGGAACTTCAGCCTAGAGAAGCCACTGAGTGTTGAGCTATTCTGTGGGAGCCTGGAAGATAAGAACGTTGAGAGTCAGCTGGGCAGTGGTGGCGCACGCCTTTAATCACAGCACTTGGGAGGCAGAGGCAGGAGGACCTCATGAGTTCGAGGCCAGCCTGGTCTACAAGAGCTAGTTCCAGGACAGGCTCCAAAGCCAGAGAGAAAACCTGTCTTGGAAACAAACAAACAAAAAAGAATGTTGAGAGCTGTGCAGACGATGGAGGCCTGGCCTGTGGAGTTTCTGAGGGAAGCAAAGACTCTACTGGGCCTTTGTGTGAATCTGTGGTGTCTGGTCAGCTGGGGCTGAAGAATCAGCTGTGATTAAGGGAGCAGCATCACTGAGGTGAAGTCTTCTGGGAAGTGTTTCCTCAGGATCAGCACACAGAAGCCGTGTTCCAGAGGTGGCCAAGGTTGTAGCTCCCGCTGGCAGCGGGTCTGGTAGTTACCCAGGTGGTGCTGGTTTTGAAGGCACGGAGGGATCATGGAAAGCAGCTGAGACTTGACTGTGTAGCCGGGCTGGAGTCCCTGAAGAGAGCCTATTCTGGTGGAGGTGCAGTCTGGTTGCAGCAAGAGACCCCAGCAGTTTGGAGATGCCAGCGCCGTGGGCCGACCACCAAAACAGCAGCAGCAGCAGTGGTGAACTGGAACAGCCGGAGCCTAGCAGACAAGCTGTGTATGCTGCAGACGGCTAAGCTGGAGAAGCGACCCAAGCAAGCCCTTCGGAGGAGCCCAGGAGACTGTGAGTGAATCTCAGATAATGAACACTGAGGTGTTTTGTTTTGTTTTGCTGTTTGTTTATTTTGTTGTTGTTTGATTTTTGGTTTTTTGGAGACAAGGTTTCTCTATATAACAGTACTAGCTGTCCTGGAATTCGCTCTGTAGATCAGGCTGCTCTTGAACTCACTGAGATCCGCCTGCCTCTGCCTCCCAGGTACTGGGGTTAAAAGAGTACACCCCCACAGCCTGGCTTAAAGAGAACACCTTGAAAGGGTTTGCATTTGTAAGATTGTGGGATTTCTTAGTTTGTAAAATGTCTTATGTTGCGCTGGTTTTATTAATGTGTAATCTTGGGGATGAACAAGAAAGGCTGTGTCTTAGCAGTGATGTGTTTGTGTGCCTAGTTGCCAAGGGCTCAGAGGTCTTGGCTAGTTTCATGTCAACCTGACACAAGCTAGAGTCTCCAGGAGGAAGGAGCCTCAGCTGAGGAAACACCTCAGTAACACTGTGCCATAGGCAAGTCTGTAGGGCATTCTTGTAAGTAGTGGTTGGTAGGGAAAGGCCAGACCGTGGTGGGTGGTGCCATCCCTGGCCTGGTAGTCCTGGGTGCTATAAGAAAGTAGACTGAGGGGGCTGGAGAGATGGGTCAGCAGCTAAAATCACAGACTGTTCTTGAGCTTGCTCTGATGGTTCACTGGGGTCAGGGGTGTAGCTTGACCGGGAGAATACTGCCTGGTCTACGTGAAACCAGTAAAGCCTTGTGTCCCAACCCCTGCACCACAGGAACTGGGCACAGTGGCTCACGGCTGTCATCCAGCTCTAGAAGGTAGAGGCAGGAGGATCAGGAGCTTAAGGTCATCTCCAGCTACATAGCAAGTTTGAGGCCAACCTGGGCTATATTAAACACACAGAATCCGGTGGTGGTGGCACACACCTTTAATCCCAACACTCAGGAGGCAGAGGCAAGCAGATCTCTGTGAGTTTGAGGCCAGCGAGTTCCAGACAGCCAGAACTGTTACACAGAGAAACTGTATCTAAAAAAAAAAAAAAAACCCCAAGAAACAAAAAAGTTTATTGCTATTCTTCATATCAAATAATATGACAACATTTTGCATTTTGTAATCTTTTAAATTTGTTTGTTTGTTTTTCAAGACAGGGTTTCTTTGTGTAGGCTTGTCTGTCCTGGAACTTGCTTTATAGACCAAGTCAGTCTCAAACTCACAGATCTGCCTGCCTCTGCCTCCTGAGTGCTGGATTAAAGGCGTGCACCACCACCCGGCTTAAAGTTTTTCTTTTATTTTTATTTTTCTTTTTGGTTTTTCGAGACAGGGTTTCTTTGTGGCTTTGGAGCCTGTCCTGGAACTAGCTCTGTAGACCAGGCTGTTCTCGAACTCACAGAGATCCGCCTGCCTCTGCCTCCCAAGTGCTGGGATTAAAGGCAAGTTTTTCTTTTAACAATCAATTTTTAATCATGTATATGGTGTGCATGCGTGCGTGAGTGCGTGTGTGCGTGCGTGCTGTGTGTGTGTGTGTGTGTGTGTGTGTGTGTGATTGGCTGCGCTACAGTAACCATGGAGTCCAGGAGCGGAAATCATGTCCTCATATGCAGCTGGAGTTACAGGAGGATGTGAACCACCTTGATGTGGGCCCTGGGCATTGAACTTGGGTTGAACAGCAACCAATCTTTACAAACCATTGCGACATCTCTCCATCGCCTCTGGCTTTTCTTTTTTTAGAAAACGCTGTGTATGACTGTTTTGCCTCCTTGTACGCATGTGCAGCATGCACAGGCCTGATGCCCTCAGAGTTCAGAGAGGGAGTTGAGTTGGAGCCCCTGGAACTGGAGTTATGGATGGTTGTGACCCACCATGTGGGTGCTGGGAATTGACTCCTGGTCCTCTTGAAAGAGCAGCAACTGCTCTCAACCACTGAGCCATCTCTCCAGCCCCTGTATTTGATTTTAGTGACTGGGGGGTTGATTCCAGGTCAAAACTACGTGTTGTTTTTATTTTCCCACAAGTTCTTAGCCTGCCGCCTGGTGTGGGGCAGGAGACTAGAAACATTTGTCTGTCTTGAGACAGTTTCACTGTAGCCATTTCTGACCTGAAACTCATTATGTAACCCTGACTGACCTTTAACTTGTAGCAATTCTCCTGCTTCAGCCCGGGGGCTGGGATTACAGGTGTGTGCTTCCATGACTGAGTGACCAGAGGCCTTTTTGATGACTGAGTAAAGGGGAGGAGAAAGTGGGTGTGGGTGGGTGTCCGTTGCCCTGGTGTTTGTCCCAGAGGAAGGAGGCTGCATGTTGGATAAAGGTCCAAATGCTGACTGTGATAAGGCCTGTTAGGCCAGAAGATGGAGGGTACCTAGGATGGGAAGCTGAGGTCTGGGTAGCAGGTGACCGGAGGCTCGGCCTCAGAGGAGGACAGGGGAGACGATGGTCCTTAAAAAGCAGCTGTGCAATGGCTGATGGCTGTCGCTGGCACTTTTTATAGCTACTTTCAGTCTATCTGCAAAGGAGCCTTTATCTTCCTTGGAAATCTCCTTCAGGTCTGCAGAGAAGATAGTCCAGTGGTTTAGAGCACACCCTGTTCTCCAGGGGCCCTGAGTTCAGTTCCTAGTGCCCACTCGGGCCAGCTCACAATGCCTATAACTCCAAATCCAGGGAGTCTGGTTTGCCTCAAAACCCAGGCAAGTGCTGGAGGGGCGTGGTTCTCCTCTGTGGGACAGACTAGAAAAGATATCACAAGTGGCAGCCATTGGGTGGGAGTCAGACTAAAAAACTACTCAGGGGGTGAACAGCTAAGAACAGAGGCTGTGGGAAAACAGGAGACCTTCTTCTCTCTGGGGGGAAAGGGTGATTGCTAGTTTCCTGCAGACACCCTGACTCCTGTGTAGAGCTCCTTCCTTCAGCCCAGGTGGGCCCGTGCCTGAGGTCTTACAGTGCTACAACCCCACAGGCAGCCTCATCTTCCCAGGTTCCCACTTCCCTCCCCTCGGTCCCCTCCACTCTACCTCAATGGTTTTCTTTTTTTTTTTTAAATATTTATTTATTTATTTATTATGTATACAATATTCTGTCTGTGTGGCTGCCTGCAGGCCACAAGAGGGCACCAGACCCCATTACAGATGGTTGTGAGCCACCATGTGGTTGCTAGGAATTGAACTCAGGACCTTTGGAAGAGCAGACAATGCTCTTAACCTCTGAGCCATCTCTCCAGCCCTACCTCAATGGTTTTCATATTGAGGATTTCACTTAGGGCCCTGCAGCAGCCAGGCAAACACTCTACCACTGAGCTACATCCTGGTCTTTTTTGTTTTTGTTTTCAAGACAGGGTTTCTCTGTGTAGCTTTGGAGTCTGTCCTGGAACTCATCCTGTAGACCAGGCTGGCCTCTAACTCCCAGAGATCCATCTGCCTCTGCCTCCCGAGTGCTGGGATTAAAGATATGTGCCACCACTGCCTGGTTTAACTTTAAATTTTGAGACAGGGTTTCCCCCCCCCCTCCAGAATTATTTATTTATTTATTTATTATGTATACAATATTCTGTCTGTGTGTATGCCTGCAGGCCAGAAGAGGGCACCAGACCCCATTATAGATGGTTGTGCGCCACCATGTGGTTGCTGGGAATTGAACTCAGGACCTTTGGAAGAGCAGGCAATGCTCTGAGCCATCTCTCCAGCCCGGAGACAGAATTTTGTAAAGTTTTTCAGGCTGGCCTTAAACTTGCTTTGTAGCTTAGTGGTAGACGTGTGTGTGTGTGTGTGTGTGTGTGTGTGTGTGTGTGTGTGTGTGTGTGAGAGAGAGAGAGAGAGAGAGAGAGAGAGAGAGAGAGAGAGAGAGAAGAGAGAGAGAAAGTGTCAGATGCCTTGGAACTGGAGTTACAGGCAGTTCTATGCTGCCGTGGGAGTGCTGGGAACTGAACCTGGATCCCTGTGTGAATGGTGAACATGCTTTTCTGCTGAGCCACCATCTCTCCAGCCATAAGAGTGGAGCCTTTTTTTTCTAACCTTGAACTTTAACCTTCCTGTATCAGTCTCCCAGTGAGAAGGAATTACAGCTTCCCTTTTAAGGGCCGTCTTACACACCCTTCTGGAATTTAGGGACACTCACCTCCAGGAAGACTTAGCCTTTTCCCTCTAATGGTTGCATACCATCCTGAGTCTCTCAGAATTTCATATAGCATGTGTTGTACTGGGTCCAAGAGGCTGGCCTGGTTCCTCACTGGGCTGGACGCTCAAGGGAATGTGAGCCATGACTGGATTCCCAAGCTGTGTCCCAGGTCCTGTCTAAGGTCTACCACCTAGTAATAAACTATGAAGGAAAGCAGGTCAGGCTGGAAATGTTGGCTGGTCTGGGCGAGTGTTTGCTTAGCCTGCACTAATCCCTGCACTAAAAACTGGAGCATCTGAGTGAACCAGGCGTGGTAGGGCCTCCTGTACTCCCAGAACTCTGGAGGAAGAAGTTCAAGGCTATCCCTGGCTACTAGGGGAGTTCAAGGACAGCTGGGGCTAAATGAGATCTTGTTTTAGAAAAAAGAAAAGGAAAAGAAGAAGAAAAAGGAAGCTCCCAGCGCCTTTGACAGTTCCCAGTGTTTCCCTTCTCGGGAGCGCTGGCCTTGATGGAAAAGCCCGCTTTATCCTTGGTGAGAAAGAGCTAGAGGTGGCCCTGGGGTCAGCAAAAGGGGAGCCCTGGGAGGCCCTGGGAGGCTGAGATCTGACGCTTCATGGCTGGTCTCCGGCCAGCAGCCTCCTGGGGTCCTCCCCAAGGACTGCGGAAGGCCTGAGGGAACAAAGGGGTGCTCATTTAGCTTAGACGAAACTCGAGTTTTATCCCCAGCACAACATAAACCAGGCACAGGGGTGTGGGGGGGGCAGGTCTCCAATCCTAAATTCAAGCCTCTGATCAGAAATTAAGGTTATTGTCAGCTGCGTAGTGAGTTAAGGTCAGCCTGGACTACCTGAGATGAGGTTAGTTAGCCTCTTGCTGGAGATGGAGTCTTTCATCCCAACACTCAGGGTGATCCTGAGTTTGAGGCCAGTCGGGACTACGCAGCAAGTTCTAGGCCAGCCTGGATTACATTCCAAGAATTATCTTAGAAGAAGAGGGGGAAGAGGAAGGAAAGAGGGAGGGAAGGAAGGAAGAAAGAAAGAAAGAAAGAAAGAAAGAAAGAAAGAAAGAAAGAAAGAAAGAAAGAAAGAACCTCACAAAAACAAAATAAACGCCGGGCGATGGTGGCGCACGCCTTTAATCCCAGCACTCGGGAGGCAGAGGCAGGCGGATCTCTGTGAGTTCGAGACCAGCCTGGTCTTCAGAGCTAGTTCCAAGACAGGCTCCAAAGCCACAGAGAAACCCTGTCTCGAAAAACCAAAAATAAATAAATAAATAAACAAAAACGAAGACTCTGCGACTTGGCAGTCCTTCCTGTCAGTTGGGAATACAGGCTGACCAGCCCTTCTGTTCACAGAGGGTCTGCTTATACTCACTCCACAAGTAAATGGAGCATCTGCAATGTACTGGGCGTTGTTCTAGGTGTTGAAAAAAAAAACAGCCATGAAATAAATATGGAGTCCCATGTCCTGGGGAGAGGGCAGAGGAGGTGACTGTGCACAGGTAATCAGAGAATAAAATGTTACGGAAGAAACGCAGGGGCTGGAGTAACGCTCAGTGGTAGCATTTGCCGGGCAGGCACAAGGTCCTGAGCTTGATCCTCGCTAAGTGCCCGTGCCCAAAGACAAGTGGATGGGAAGGGGTGGGGAGAAGGGCCAGAACCTGGGCCATGTGAGGAAGGCACTGCTACTAAATGACTTTCAAAAGCAACTTTATTTATTGTATTTTTGGAATTTTCAAGACAACGTTTCTCTGTATAGCCTTGACTTTCTTGGAGCTCTGCAGACCAGGCTGGTCTCTACCTCACAGAGATCTGCCGCTACCACCTGGCTTTACCTGCTTTTTACGTGAGGGCTGGGATTTGAATATGGGTCATCGTGCTACCGCAGCAAGCTCTCTTCCACACCGATCCACCTAATAGTCTGTGCCCAGACTCTCTTGGGGAACATGCTGCTTCAGTGATTACTGCAGACAGAGTGGGGCTCGATGGTTAACAAAGAGTATGTCCTAACATGGCTTCATCATGCCTGAGGGATAACAGAGTGTGTGTTCTAACACAGCTTCATCGTGCCTGACAGATAACATAGAGTGTGTTAACACAGCTTCATTATACCTGACGGGTAACAGAAAGTGTGTTCTAACAGCTTCATGGATGCTTTGTAGCCATCAAACAAGTCCCAGTCAGGTGGTGGCAGTACACACATTTAATCCCAGCACTCAAGAAGCGGAAACAGAAGGATCTGTAAGTTCGAGGTCAGCCTGGTCTACAGAACGAGTTCCAGGACAGCCAGTGCTACACAGAGAAACCCTGTCTCCAAAACCAAACCAAAACCAAGTCCCTTCTGCATTCCTGTTTTCTCCCATAAGCCTGTTCTACCCTGTCATCTTTGAGGTCTCTCTCCCAGCCTGTAGCCAGCCTCTGGATACATCCTAGCAATCCATTTTGTCTTAGATCCACTCCCTCATCACCTTTGCCTCCAGCCCAGGCTCCAGTCTCATCTCTAAGTCTTGCTCAGGCTATTGCAGAGCAGCTCCTGGCTGATCTGCCCTGTGCCACCCTTCTCTCTCTACAGGCAATCCTCTGCCAAGACACCTACAGGGGGCTTTGTGGTTGTTCTGGGTTTTGAGTCAGGGTCTCACGGTGTAGCTTTGGCTGGCCGGCCTGGAGCTCACTTTGTAGACCAGCGATGGATTCACAGAGGTCCATCAGCATCCAAATGCTGGGGTTAAAGTGGGTGGTAAGCAGCACACCTGGCTGTTGTTTGTTTGGACACAGGGTCTCATGTATTTATATTTTTTTCTGGGATAGGGTCTCACAGTATAGCCCAGGCTGTCCTGGAACTCATTCTGTAGACCAGGCTGTCCTCAAGATCCACCTGCCTCTGCCTCCCAAGTGCTGGGATTAAAAGCATGCACCACCACTGCCTGGTCACCTAGAATTCTTAATTTTTTTAAATATTAGCAATTAGGGGGGTTTATGGGACTGGAGTAGTGGTGGTTCGAGGTGTGGGGAAGCTGAGGTGAGGGAAGGCAGGCTAAGGTCACCTGTGCTCTGCACACACAGGAACCCACTTCACTGCTCTTTGGAGGAAATGTGCGCCTTTTGCGTGATCTAAGGGTTGAGTGTTGGACTAGCTGAAATCAAAAGGTCACCTACAGGACACCCTCACAGTCACAGGTCAGGGGTCAAGGGTATCAGTCTACCTGAGCTATCTTCAAGTTCCTGAAAAAAAAAAAAACAACTTAGGCAACTGTCTTTGTTATGACCTGTGGTCAGAGATGATGTCGCCGCAGACCTAGCAGGGACAGAGCTCCACTTAGCTCTGACCTCTAAAACCAGTGAGGAAAGTGGGTGCACGCGTGCATGCGTGTGTGCGTGCAAGCAGATTTTCTCCCTGCTTCAGCTACTGATGGGGAACAAGTGAACCCGACACTCAGTGGTTAGCACCGTTCATGGTTAGTGTGCAGTAGTTCCTGTGAGAATCCAGGACTTGTCACCTGCAGTTCCTGGGGGAGGAAGTACCCCCAAGGTCAATCGTAGGTTATTGTAGGATCCAGCTACTTGGGGGTCTGTTGTTTGGGGACGTTAGTTCCCAGCCAAATAAATGTCTCTCTAGGGACTCTAGCAGCAGGGCTTCTTGGTACCAGCTGCACTGAAATCTTTATGGTATTAAAAAAAGTTTTTTTCCCGCCTCTCTAACTCCTCTTCATTCGTCCTGGTGGCACTGCAGGCTTTGGTTTTTGGGGTTTTGTTTTGTTTCTATGATTTTGCTTTTGTTTGCTTACTTTATTTTGCTTTCTTTTGTGGGGGGCACGGCAGGGATGAGGGGAGGATATGGGGGGAACCCGGAGGTAAGCAGTATTGGAGTGCATGATGTGAAACTCCCAAAGAGTCAAGAAAGAAGTTAAAGTAAGGGGTTGGAGAGATGGTTGGTCCTGAGTTCAACTCCCAGCAACCACAGTGAGGCTCACAACCATCTGTAATGAGATCTGGTGCCCTCTTCTGGGCGGCAGGCACACATGCAGGCGGAACATTGAATACATAATGAATGAATACATTTTTAGGAAGAAAAGAAAGAAATATTGAAGGAAGAAAAGATTTTCAGGGTGTCTGAGATAGACTGGGTCTTCGTGCTTGCTGCCAAGCCTGACAATCGAGTCTATACCCTGGAACGCGTGTGGCAGAAGGAGAGAGCGGACTTCCAGAAGCTGCCCTTTGACCCATACATGTGCCCCACTGCACACCAGCCCCCCTGACAGATAAACAAATATAATATATATTTTTTATTTTTTTCCTATCTGACCAGCATATATTTAAGATTTTATATATATATATATATATATATATATATATATATATACATATATATATATATATTTTTTTTTTTTTTTGGTTTTTTTCGAGACAGGGTTTCTCTGCGGCTTTGGAGCCTATCCTGGAACTAGCTCTTGTAGACCAGGCTGGTCTCGAACTCACAGAGATCCGCCTGCCTCTGCCTCCCGAGTGCTGGGATTAAAGGCGTGCGCCACCAACGCCCGGCTTATATATATTTTTTTAATTTATTTATTTATTTAAGATTTCTGTCTTTTCCCCACCGCAGCCTCCCATTTCCCTCCCCCTCCCCCAGTCAAGTCCCCCTCCCTCGTCAGCCCAAAGAACTATCAGGGTTCCCTGCCCTGTGGGAAGTCCATGGACCACCCACCTCCATCCAGGTCCAGTAAGGTGAGCATCCAAACTGCCTAGGCTCCCACAAAGCCAATACGTGCAGTAGGATCAAAAACCCATTGCCTTTGTTCTTGAGATCTCAGTAGTCCTCATTGTCTCTATGTTTTTTCCCCAAGACGGTTTTATCCCAGGCTTTTTCAAACCCAGGTCAGCTGGCCTTGGTGAGTTCCTGGTAGAAAATCCCCATTGTCTCCATGTGTGGGTGCACCCCTCGCGTTCCTGAGTTCCTTGCTTGTGCTCACTCTCCTTCGTCTCCTGATTTGGACCTTGAGATTACTGTCCGGTGCTCCAATGTGGGTCTCTGTCTCTGTCTCCTTTCATCGCCTGATGAAGGTTGATATTCAGGAGGATGCCTTTATGTTTTTCTTTGGGTTCTCCTTCTTATTTAGCTTCTCTAAGATCACGTATTAGAGGCTCAATGTCCTTTGTTTATGTCTAGAAACCAAATATGAGTGAGTACATCCCATGTTCCTCTTTTTGGGTCTGGCTTACCTCACTCAGGATCGTGTTCTCTATTTCCATCCATTTGCCTGCAAACTTCAAGAAGTCCTTGTTTTTTATTGCTGAGTAGTACTCTAATATGTATATATTCCATACTTTCTTCATCCATTCTTCAATTGAAGGGCATCTAGGTTGTTTCCATGTTCTGGCTATTACAAACAGTGCAGCGTTCGCCGCCCCGTGATCCTCCTCTGGCCGCGCCGGGGTTGTTCCGCCGCGTCTGCCAAGATTATATATATTAAGACTTGATTTTTTTATTTGTTTTTCTAATAGAGGGTTACACTGTGTAGCTTGGCTGGCCTGAAACTGCATAGATCAGGTTGGCTTTGAATGCAAAGATATCTGCTTGCCTCTGCCTCTGGAGTGCATGCCTAGCCAAGATTGTGTTTATTCTGTTTACTTTTATTTTGAGACAGGATTTTTCTGTGTAGCTCTTGCTGTCCTAGAACTCGGTCTGTAGACCAGCCTGGCCTCGAACTCAGAGATCCACCTGCCTCTGCCTCCTGAGTGCTGGGATTAAAGATGTGCACCACCACCAATTGGCTTAATAATAAAAAAATTTAAATAGACTTTAAAATCACATTTATATATTTATGTGTGTGTGTATGGGTGTGGGCTGCAGAGCCAGGGTGCAGGAGTGTGGAGGTCAGAGGACACCCTGTGGGAACTGAGTCTTATCCCTTTATTCATGGAAACAACATCTTATTCCTTTATTAGACTGTTTGTTCAAAAGGGCATCTGCTCTGACTGGGCTCTTTCTGAGCCATGAGAGGAAAGTTAGCCCCTCAGGGAAGCAGTTGCATAAACAAACTGGACTTCAGAGAGGTCAAAACTGGAGGCATATGTGGGGTTCATCAGTGCAGAGGGAAGGCCAGGGGAGAGTGGGCCTGAGCCCTGACATTTGGAGCTGTGTGTGTGTGTGTGTGTGTGTGTGTGTGTGTGCAGATATATGGGTGTCCATGAGCCAAGAGAGACACCTGTTGGCAGGTGATGATGGCGAAGTCAGGATTAGACAAGGAGAAGCAGCCTCCGTGGAAGGGAAGTATGAAGACTGGACCAGAGGGGAACAGAGTAGTGAATAGAAAGCAGGAGGTAGGGAAAACCGTGCCTTTGGGGGGTTTTGGCATTTTTAGGAACTTGTTTTTGTTTAGGAACAGTGCCTTAGAGTTTCCTACACCAAGCACCTTCCTTCTCTTCTTAAAAACCTAAAAATAGGCCGGGCGGTGGTGGCGCACGCCTTTAGTCCTAGCACTCAGGAGGCAGAGACAGGCGGATCTCTGAGTTTGAGGCCAGCTTGGTCTACAAAGGGAATTCTAGGGCAAAACCAGGGCAGTTACAGAGAAACCCTGTCTCGAAGATCCAAAAACAAACTGGAAAAAAAAAAAACCCTAAAACTAAAAGTATGTACTTATTGCTATTATTACTGTGTCTCTGTGTGCCCTGGGGCACGGGCTCCCCCTTCCACTACAGGCGGCTTCCAGGCTCCGGCAGCAAACGTTTGTAGCCTGCAGAGCCTTCCTGCCAGCTCCCCAGTCCAACCCTCTTTTTTTTTTCTTCGTGATAGTTTCACTAAGGTGCCAATTGGTCTTGAGTTCTCACCCTAACCCTCTAACCCAGGGGGGGTCTGGAACTTTTTGATCCTCCTGCCTCAGTGTTCTCGGCAGATGGGATGGTCCAGCTCGAGTATCTCTTAGTTCAGTTTATTTCTGGAACTTTCCTTACTCCGTCTTTTTGGCACACAGGTTCCCCAGTTCAGCCACAGACTCTAGGGTAGGGGGTTAGATTCTGGGGCAGGTTTCAATTCTGCTTGGACAATCTGGTTTTGGCCAACAATACTAACTGGAAACTTGTCACCGATCGCCATCTAGTGGTGATTTGGAAAACTGTTCTGGGTCCAAATTAATTTCTTGTGGCTTGAGTTATGGGCTTAATAGATGGTTAGCTGTCCTGGATTCGGTGAGTCCGATCCCTCAGGTTGCTCAGGTTTGGGAGGAGTGTGGTCCAAACGGACAGAGTCGGGGTCTGGGAAAATGGCTCGTTGGGTAAGAGCTGCCCAGGTTGTGAACCTCAGTTCAGACCATAGTATCTAGATAGGAGACAGGAAGCTTTGCTGGCTGCTAGCAGCTTAGCCAAGAAACAGCAAGCCCGGGTTCCCTGAGCGACCCTGTCTGGAAAGGATGAAAAGGAACATGATGATGGGTGTCTGGCATCTGCCTGGGGGCTCCGTGCATGTGCATCCCACGTGGCGAACACTTCTCCACTCCCAAAGGTTTGTTTAGTTATTTATTTTTTGAGACTGGGTTTTATTATGTAGAACAGAACTCTCTCTGTAGATCAGGTTAGCTTCCATTTCCAACAGAGATGGACTTGTCTCAGCCTCCCAGGTGCAGGGACAGAGGGTGACCCCCACCGCATCCAGCTCCCAGCTTTTTCCTTGTTCTGTTTTCCCCACACAGGGTCTCGGGGTCTCCGGCAGCCCAGGCTGACCTGATGTGTGATGCGTGGATGAGGATGGCCTTGAACTCCTGATATCCCCTGTCTCCTATTGCTAGTTGCTGGGATTCCAGGCTGTGTTTAGCAGATTAGTGAAGGCCTCCAACACCACCCACCCAGCTTATGAGTTTTTTTTTCTAAGATGCCACTTCACCCTACTTTAAAGACTTGTTTTTACCTGTTAGTTATGTGTCAGTGTGTGGATGTGAATGTGGGTATGTGTGCAAGAGTACAAGTTCCCATGGAGCCAGGAGAGGCCACAGGATTCTCTGGGGCCGAGTGACGCGTGGTTGTGAACCACCAGGGTAGTGTGCTAGGAACTGAACTCAGGTCCTCTGCAAGCAGAGCACAGGCTCTCAACCACTGAGACATCTCTCCAGGCCCCTAAAGAACCCTTATTTTAAAGCTTACTGCCTGCTGGGTGGTGGTGGCACACACTTTTAATCCCAGCACTCAGGAGGCAGAGTCAGGTAGATTTCTGGGAGTTCGAGGCTGGTCTACAAGAACTAGTTCCTGGACAGGCTCCAAAGCTACAGAGAAACCCTGTCTCAACAAACAAACAAGCAAACAATGGTGACATCTTTAAGCCTAGCCTCAGGAGGCAGAGGTAGGTGCATCTAAGTTCCAGGTCAGCCTGACTGACATAGTAAGTCCCAGGCTAGATGGTCTACATAATGAGACCCTGATTCATTCAAACTTTTTTTTTTTTTTAATTTTTTTGGGGGGGGACAGGGATGTACTCAGTAAACTGCTTTTCTTTCTTTTTATTTTTCTTTAATGACTTATTTATTTTAATTTTATGTGCATTGGTGTTTGACCCGCATGTATGTCTGTGTGAATGTGTTGGAGCCTCTGGAACTAGAGTTACAGACAGTTGAGAGCTGCCATGTGGGTGTTAGGAATTGAACCCAGGTCCTCTGGAAGAACAGCCAGTGTTCCTAACCACTGAGCCATTTTTTCAACTCCAGTAGAGTGCTTTTCTAGCACAAATAAAACCCTCCTTGATTCCCAGCACTGTAAAGATGGGTTATGATGTTTGTTGTCCATCTGTGACCCCAGCATCCAGAGAGAGGACGATCAGAAAGTCTGGGTCATCCTCGGCTAATAGGAGGCCAACCATGGGAAATGGCCCAGTGGGTAAAGTGTTAGTCTCAAAAGTGTGAAGACCTGCATGCAAATCCACAGAGCCCACGGAAAAGCACGCATTTGTTATAACACCTGTAACCCCAGCGCTCTCACAGTAAGACGAGAGGCAGAGATGGGAGACTCCTGGAAGCTACAACAAGACAAGAGCTCACCTCACACAGGGTGGAAGGTGAGGACCAACCTCCGCACACACATGGCACCCGAGGGCCTGCACTGACGTGCATGAATGTGCACATCCTCATAAACTCACAAAGTTCAAAACGAAGGAAGTGAGAGGGGCAGGAGTGGGCTGGTGGTGAAGGGAGCACTCTGCTCTTCTAGAAGGCTCGATTTCGGTTCCCAGCACCCGTGTTGGGCAGCTCACAGCTCCCGTAGTTCCAGGGGATTCGAGGTCTCCAGCCTCTGAGGGCACCTGTGCTTACAGACATATACCCCCATGCAGACACATAATTCAAAACGAGATGGGGCTGGAGAGATGGCTCAATGGTTAACAGCACTTGTTTCGTTTGCAGGGGACCTCGGAGTTCAGTTCCCAGCACCTGCATAGGGCGGCTCACAACCACATGTAAGACCAGTTCCAAGGGATCCTATGCCTCTGGCCTCTGGGTAACTGCACTGACATCCACATAATCTGTGTGTGTGTGTGTGTGTGTGTGTGTGTGTGTGTCTGTCTGTCTTTCTCTCTCATATATACACATACATATACAAACACTCATAATTTTTAAAATATATCTCTAAAAACGATAAAAATTGCTGGGTGTGGTGGCATACACTTTTAATCCTAGAGAGCAGAGACAGGAAGATCTCTGAGTTTTAGGCCAGTCTGGTCTACATGTTGAGTTCCAGGGTTACGGACCCTCGATAATAGGACCCTATCTTTAAGAAAAAGAAAAAAGATAAAAATTAAATATTTTTTGGAAAGAGTTAAAAATAGGTACCAACAAGATAGTCAACACCAAGACAACATATATAACATATATATACAAATATATCATTAGGTAACCAAGGCTATGTCACCCTTCCATGCATATTACTCAAAAAACCCTGAAAAGACAAGTAGCATGAACAGATCGAAGGCCGGGAAGGGAGGGTTCCGCCACGGGTGAGCACCACCCCACTTCTGGTTCAGTTTGTTTTGCGCTACAAAGAGCTCAGGCTGACAGGAATGGGTGGCCACGAGTCCACCGTGCGGATGGAGGAGCGCTTGCGGCGGCCAGCTATGCTCATCGTCTTGGGGTCCTTGTAGAGCATGTAGCCATGCTTGACGATGAACGGTAGAGAGGTGAAGTGCAGGAGCATGCGGAAGATTTGCAAGAGCAGATACAGGTGGCCGAGGTCCTTGAACTGCTCCTTGATGGTGCCGTGGATGAGCACGACCATGGTGAAGCTGAAGAGCTCGTAAACAGCGATCCACAGAACGTAGATGATCAGCCCGACAAGCATGTTCTTGTCGAGGCAGAAGAGGAGGAAGCAGCTTACGGTGATGGTGGTGATGGACAGGCCGGTGCTGATGTTGCGCCTGTAGACCACGGCCCAGGATGAGACCTCAGAGTTCATGTCCAGGTAGATTCTGTATTTGTCTTCGAAGCCAATGTGTGTTATCTGATTCAGATCAAAGATGAAGAACTGGATGGTGTTGAGGATAGAGAAGATGCCCGCTATGGTAGATATCATCTTGGAGTTCATTTTATACCAAAGTCACCGGGGTAGGTCCTGAAGGGGAAAATCGGGTAAACATGAGAGGCAGAGCTTGCTCAAGATGGATTCCCCAAATCACTGGGTGTAAATAGGGGATCGAGGGACAAAGACCATCTGCAGTCAGATTTTTCTTTGGGCCGCTGGCTCACTAAAAAGCAACCAAAGATTTATAGTTAATTATGAAAGCTTGGCCTATAGCTTAAGTTTGTCTCAATAGCTCTTATAACTTAAATTAATCCATTATATTAATCTACATTTTGCCTTCTGGCTTTTTACCTCCATCTTGCACCTCCTGTTTCCTCTGGCCTCTACCCTGCGCCTAGATTCTCTCTCTCTCTCTCTCTCTCTCTCTCTCTCTCTCTCTCTCTCTCTCTATCCAGAAGTCCTGCCTAACATCTTCCTGCCTAGCTATTGGCCATTCAGCTCTTTGTTAAGCCAATCAGAAGGCACCTTGGCAAAGACCCATCTTCGCAGAGTATAAAAGGTTACTCCACAACTATGATCCAGAGATAGAGTCTGGTGTGGGCTAACCTAAGCAGCTGGAATCACATTGTTGGGACGCAGAAAGCTTCTGACCCTGTCTCCGCCCAGCTGTAAGGTGATGAACAGTTCTGGGGGCAGGAAGATAAGGGGTTCAAGGTCATTCTCAGCCTGGCTTACAGGAGACTCTGCCTTAAAACCAAACTAAAAAGTAACAGGGACTCATCAGTTAGGAGCCTGTGTGGTCCTATAGAGGAGCAAAGTTCAGTTCCCAACCCCGAGGTCCTGTGGCTCAGCTGCCTGTAGCTCCAGCTCCAGGGGCTCCATCTTGGGTTATATTACTATTATTATTATAATTATTATAATAATTATTATTATTATTAGAGACAGTGTTTCATTGTATAGTCCTGGCTGTCCTGGAAATTGCTCTGTAGAGCAGGCTGGTCTTAAACTAACAGGGATCCTCCTGCCTCTGCCTCCCAAATGTTGGGATTAAAGGTGTGCACTGCCACACTCGGCTTTGGTTTCTTTTCTGTTGCTGTGGTAAGGCACTATGACTAAAGCCACGTCAGAGGAGTTTATCTGGGGCTTACCATACCAGAGGGTGAGTCCGTGACCAGCCTGAAACACCGGCAGGCAGGAAAGCCCAAGCCATAACTGAGAGCTTACATCCGATCCCTAAATAAGAGGCTGAGAGTTTACTGGGAATGGCGCTGGTTTTTGAAACCTCAAGGTCCATCCCCAGTGACATTCTGTCTTAGGGTTTCTATTGCTGTGAAGAGACACCATGACCATGGCGACTCTATTTTGAAGGAGAAAACGTTTAATTGAAGTGGCTGGCTGACAGTTTCAGAGGTTTAGTCCATTATCATCGTGGGTGGGGGAGCATGGCCTAATATCTATCTATCTATCTATCTATCTATCTATCTATCTATCTATCTATCTATCTATCTGGCAGATGTGGTGCTGGCTACGTCTCGACCACAACGTAGCAGGAAATCACCTGACAATGGGAGTAGCTTGAAGTACGGAGAACTCAAAGCCCCCACAGTGACACACTTCCCACTCCAACAAAGCCACACCTCCTAATGGTGCCACTCCCTTTGGGCACCATTTTCTTTCAAACCACTACACATATCTTATCCAACAAGCTGTTCATGGTGAGGTCAGTGAGAATGACCCCCATGGGCTCATATGTTTGAAGAGTTGCTGTTTGGAACTGTGAGCTCCATGCCCGGCTCTACATGAGCCTGCTATGGCGGCACACACTGGTGATCCTAACACCTACCAGGTAGACGCAGGGGGATCTTAATTTCAAGGCCATTCTTTCCTTTTTAAAAAAAAGATTTATTCATTTATTGGTGGTGCACGCCTTTAATCCCAGCAGTCAGGAGGCAGAGGCAGGCGGATCTCTGTGAGTTAGAGGCCAGCCTGGTCTACAAGAGTTAGTTCCAGGACAGGTTCTAAAACTATAGTGAAACCCTGTCCCAAAAAAAACAAACAAAAAATTACTTATTATGCATACCATATATGCCTGTATGCCAGAAGAGGGCACCAGATCTTATTACAGATGGTTGTGAGCCACCATGTGGTTTCTGGGAATTGAACTCAGGACCCTGGAAGAGCAGGCAGTGCTCATTTTTTTCCTGCTTTGTTTTTTTTTTTCAAGACTGGGTTTCTCTTTGGAACCTGTCTTGGAATTAGCTCTATAGACCAGGCTGCCCTCGAACTCCAGAGATTGGCCTGTCTCTGCCTCCTGAGTGCTGGGATTAAAGGTGTGTGCCACCACCACCTGGCATAGTCGGTGCTCTTAACCTCTGAGCCATCTCTCCAATCCTATCAAGGCCATTATTTATTATATAGCAAGTTTGAGGCTGATCTGGGAGACATAAGACACCATGTCATTTCCTGGTACCCACCTCACTCCACTGTTATTCCAGGGTTATCTATCTATCGTATAGTACTCCATTGTATAAATGTACCGCATTTTCCTTACCCATTCTTCAGTCAAGGGGCATTTAGGTTGTTCCCAGGTTCTGGCTATGACAAACAAAGCTGCTATGAGCATAGTTGAGCACATGTCCTTTATTATTTTTTTAATTGGATTATGTGATCTTTCGGTGTCCAATTTCTTGAGTGCTTTGTATATTTTGGAGATCAGACCTCTGTTTGATGTGGGGTTGGTGAAGATCTTTTCCCATTCTGTAGGCTGTCGTTTTGTCTTGTTGTCCGTGTCCTTTGCTTTACAGAAGCTTTTCAGTTTCAGGAGGTCCCATTTATTGATTGTTTCTCTCAGTGTCTATGCTGCTGGGGTTATATTTAGGAAGTGGTTCCCTGTGCCAATGTGTTCAAGTGTACCTCCCACTTTCTCTTCTATAAGGTTCAGTGTGGCTGGCTTTATGTTGAGGTCTTTGGCCTATTTGGACTTGATGATAATAGATATGGGTCTATTTTCATTCTTCTACATGTTGATATCCAGTTATGCCAGCACCACTTGTTAAATATGCTTTCTTTTTTCCATTTGATATTTTTTGCTTCTTTATCAAATATCAGGTGTTCGAAGATGTGTGGATTGATATCTGGGTCTTCTATTCAGTTCCATTGGTCCTCCTGTCTATTCTTATGCCAATACCAGTCTGTTTTCTATACTGTAGCTCTGTAGTAGAGTTTGAAGTCAGGGATTGTGATGCCTACAGAAGTTCTTTTATTGTACAGGATTGTTTTGGCTATCCTGGGTTTTTTGCTTTTCCATATGAAGTTGAGTACTGTTCTTTCGAGGTCTTTGAAGAATTTTGTTGGGATTTTGATGGGCACTGCGTTGAATCTGTAGATCGCTTTTGGTAAGATTGCAGTGTTTTTAACCTTTGAGCCACCTCCCCAGTCCCCTTCCATGCACCTGTTCGCCTGCACTCGGAGGCCAGAAAAGGGCATCCAGTCTCCTCCTCTGCCATGCCACTCTCTGCCTTTTCATTGAGGCAGAATCTCTACCTGAATCTTGGTTCACATTTTCTTGGCCAGGCTGGAAGCTGGCAAGTCCCAAAGATGCTCCCATCTCTACCTCCATAGGAGCTGGGGCTATTTGTATTTGAAGGTATACCAGTCTTGTTACATGTGAGCTGGGGAACAAACTCTGACCCCCATGATTGTGGTGCGGGTGCTCGCACCACTGAGCCCCCTCCCTCAAGGACAGGATACAGTCCATGAAAATGTCTCCAGTGAACTCATGAATATGTGCAATATAAAACAAACACCACCAAGAAGGGAGGAGGGGTGGAAGGAGGGGCTGTAGAGCCTGCTCATCGTTTAAGAGTGCTTGTGATTCTGCAGAGGATGTGTTTTGGTTCCTGGCATCTATGTTGGGTAGCTCACTACTACCTGTAGCTCCAGCTCTGGGGTACCCAACAACCTCTCCTGGGCCTTTTGGGCACTGCATACGGTCTTGGTTGGAATACAGCTATGGATAGCAGACTTTAGCTTCTAATGTAAGAATATGCTTGGACAAGGAGCTAGCTATAAAGAGCTGGGCGATGGTGGCACACACCTTTAGTCCCAGCACTTGGGAGGCAGAAGCAAGCAGATCTCTGTGAGTTCGAGGCCAGCCTGGACTACAGAGTGAGTTTCCAGATATCCAGGGCTACACAGAGAAACCCTGTCTCAAAAAACAAAACAGACCGCCGGGCGGTGGTGGCGCACGCTTTTAATCCCAGCACTTGGGAGGCAGAGGCAGGCGGATCTCTGTGAGTTCAAGACCAGCATGGTCTACAAGAGCTAGTTCCAGGACAGGCTCCAAAGCCACAGAGAAACCCTGTCTCGAAAAACCAAAAAAAAAAAAAAAAAAAAAAAAAAAAAACAAAACAGACCAACAACAACAAAACCCAAACAAAACAAAAGCAAAACAAAAAACCTAATGTAGTGGTACACGCTTGTAAACCCAGCACTCCAGAGGTGGGGACCAGAGGATCAGAAGTTTAAGCTCATTTAAAGGTTGTTCTTAGCAGCATGGTGAGTTCAAAGCTGGTCTGGGCTACATGAGACCCTGTCTCAAAAGCAAAACCAAAACATGACCCGACCTAACACACAAGTTGAGGTACATTGTGTTATATGAGTTCAATTATATTTCTATGTGATAATGAACAACCATTGGATGTTAAAGTTAAGAAATGAAGTCATGGGCTGGAGAGATGGCTGCTCTTCCAGAGGTCCTGAGTTCAATACCTTGCAATCACATGGTGGCTCACAAGCATCTATAATGAGACCTGATGCCCTCTTCTGGCATGCAGGTATACATGCAGAAAGAACACTGTCATAATAAATAAACAAATAAATAATAAATAAGTAAATCTTTTAAAATGACACACACACAGGGGCTGGAGAGATGGCTCAGAGGTTAAGAGCATTGCCTGCTCTTCCAAAGGTCCTGAGTTCAATTCCCAGCAACCACATGGTGGCTCACAACCATCTGTAATGAGGTCTGGTGCCCTCCTCTGGCCTGCACCACAGACAGAATATTATATACATAAAATAAATAAATAAATATTTAAAAAAAAGACACACACACGAACACACATACACACACACACTGTGGTAGTTTGAATGTATTTGACCCCCATAAGTTCATAAGGAGTGGCACTATTAGGAGGTGTGGGCTTGTTGGGGGGAGGCTGGAGGGCACAAGCCTTTAATCCAGACCTCGAGACTGGAGGGCACACCTTTAATCGGGGCCACACCTTCTGTTGGAAGTGTGTCACTGTGAGGGCGGGCTTTGAGGTCTTTCACTGTAGCTTCACTCAGAGTGACAGTCAACTTCCTGCTGCCTTCTGGTCAAGAGTACACAGCATCACCTCTGCCTCATGCTGCCGTGCTCCCTGTCATGAACCTCCGAAACTGTAAGCCTCAACTAAATGTTTTCTTTGTAAGAGTTGCTGTGGTCATGGTGTCTCTTCACAGCAATAAAAACCCTAACTAAGACATACAAACACATGAACATATACACAGACACTGATAAGAGATACTGAAGACCTCAAGCAGTTGAGGACTTGAAGAGAGAACCCTGTTCTCATGGCTCAGAAGACTCACTGCCACGAAGATAGTTTTACTGAGGACTAGCCCGATGAAAGCACACTTGCCTAGTATTGGGGAGGCTTTGAGTTCAATCCTTATATTGTACCACTGCCTGTTCCCCTGGCCCAAAATTTCAGCTGATTCTATGGTTTGTTTCTATACACATGTGCTAGTTTTATGTCAACTCAACACAAGCTAGAGTCACTGGAGAGGAGGGAGGCTCAATTGAGACAATGCCTCCATAAGACTGGGCTGTAGAGAAGCCTGTAGGGCATTTCCTTAATTAGTGATCGATGGGGGAGGGTCGAGTCCATGGCGAGCAGCACCATCCCTGGGCTGGTGGTCCTGGCTTCTATAAGAAAGCAGGTTGAACAAGCCATGAGGAGCAAGCCAGTAAGCAGCTTCCCTCCATGTGCCCTGCATCAGCTCCTGCCTCCAGGTGCCTGTCCTGCTTGAGTTCCTGTCCTGACTTCTTCCAGTGATGGATTACAAGGTGGAAGTGTAAGCCAAATAAACCCTTTCCCCCAAATTGCATTGATCACGGTGTTTCATCACAGCAATAGAGACCTTAGTGAGACATCACACAAGCATGCTATGTCATGTCAAACTGTCTGTCATTGTGACAGTATTGAGAGGGGTTGGGACCTTGAAGAGGTACTGGGGTACTGGACTAATGGCGGCACATGCCTTGAATCCCTTGGGAGGCAGAGGCCTGGAGATCTCTGAGTTCAAGGCCAGCCTGCCTGTGTGTACAGAGTTCCAGGACATCCAGGGCTGCACAGAGTTAGCATGGGGAATTTCATACATTAACAAACAGGCACAGGAGAGATTTAGTCTGGCCCTAGTGACTCCTGACGTCATGCTCACATAGCTACTCCAAAAGAAGGAAGTCACACTGAAAACTTATACTTCAGGAAAACAGTGAAGTGTGTGCAGAGTCACGCAGTCGCCTCACCCAGGCGCTCTGCCCAGAGACACCTAACCGTTTCTAACTGCCATCAGCAGAGCTTTCTCATCTTCCCAGCACAGCGATCCCCTCTCGAACATGCCTGCTGCGCCTTTCACACACATTTCAGTTAATTCTCTGTCTTTGACTGGATTCCAGTAAATTCTCTTACTGCCCATGTACCTGGCCTCGCTGGGGTCTCCAAAGACAATTACCATACCTGGCTAAGTTTCCTCTTTTATTTTATTTTTCTTTTAAAAATTGTTTTTTGGCTGGGTATGGTGATTGATATATGCCTTTAATTCCAGCACTTGGGAGGCAAAGGCAAGGGGATCTCTGAGTTGGAAGCCAGCCTTGTCTACAGAGTAAGGTCCAGGACAACCAGAGCTACACAGAGAAACCCTGTCTCAAAAACAAACAAACAAACAAACAAAAATTGGTTTTGGCCTGACATGTTGTCACATTTCTTTAGTGTGAGATTTATTTTCTTTTTATATGGGTGTGATGGTTTAAATAAGAATGGCTCTGGCCGGGCGGTGGTGGCGCACACCTTTAATCCCAACACTCGGGAGGCAGAGGCAGGCGGATCTCTGTGAGTTCGAGACCAGCCTGGTCCACAAGAGCTAGTTCCAGGACAGGCTCCAAAACCATAGAGAAACCCTGTCTCGATAAACCAAAAAAAAAAAAAAAAAAAAAAGAATGGCTCTGATAGGCTTATATGCTTGGTCACCAGGGAGTGGAATTGTTAGAAAGGATTATAAGGATTGAGTATTATGACTTTGCTGGAGGAAGGGAGCCGCCATGTTTCCTGACATGATGATAATGGATTAAGCCTCTAAAAGTGTAAGCAAGCTCTGCCTCTCAAAATAAATGCTTTCTTTTGTAAGAGTTGTCATGGCCATGGTGTCTCTTCACAGCAATAGAACAGTGACTAAGTAGGTGAGTGCTTGCATGTACATGTGTGCACAGTGTGTGTAATTGCTTGTGTTGGCCAGAAGAGGGCATTGGATCCCCTAGCGCTGGAGTTACAGATGTTTGTGAGCTGCTCTGTGGGTTCTGGAACCAAACCCAGGTCCTCTGGAAGAGCAGCCAGTGCTTTTCACTGCAGAGCCATTGCTCCAACCCCTGTGACCACTTTTTGACAAACTATGTGTGTTGGGGGTGAAACTCAAGACAGAAACTAAAGAATGTTTTTTTCTCTTTTTATTTATTTATTTGTTTATTTTTACTTACTTGAACTATAACAGGAGACATCGCTAGCTAGGGGCTGAGGCTAAAGAAGATACAGCATAGCAAAAGGTGATCTGGGGAGACTGGGGCTACCCTGAGAGCCTCCAGGGTTGAAAAATGGCCACCTTTACTCATTGTATTGGTGGATAAAAGTTTAAATCTTGGATTTCTGCCATGTGTTGTCTCCAGCTCCCAAAGAGATGCGTCTATGGTAAGAGAGTATGTTGCCCTGTTTCTTGCTCTGGTAGATGATTTGGGCATGGGTAACGACAAAGTACAGACAGAAGCTGTGTAGGGACGCCCGGGATACCCAACCGAACCAGCGCATGGCTCTGACCAGCGTCACGTAGAACTCATCGGTGAGGATTTGGACCACCAGGTTGATGGACTCATAGGTGAAGATCCAGATGGTGTAGCTCATGAGACCCCCATAAATCTGGGCGTACACGGAGTACAGGAGGAAGCAGCTGACGGCCATGGTGACGAGGGACAGGAACAGGATGATTTTGAAGCTCCAGCAGATGAAGAAGTATCTCACAACATTGATGACCTGACTCTGGAGGCTGCTCGTGCAGTTGTTTTTCCCATAGTGCTTCTTTTCGAAGATGAGGTGCATGTGGGTGGCCATGATGGAAAAGGCCCCTGACAGCACTGTGCCCATCTTCGCTGACAGCCCGTACCAGTTCTGCTGCCTCATGCCGGTACCTCCTGTGGAGACAAGCGACCCCACGGGAGCTCAGCGCCTGTCCGTGCATGCATGAGGTACCAGGCTCACCACCTCTCTGTCCCCCACCTTGGAAACAGAGAGAGGAAAGAAAGTGGGAAATAGCGGCTTTGGCTGACCAAAGATGGGGGTGGGGAGGAAGGCCAATGGCTCCTGGGTAAAGGGCTTACAGAAGACCTGAGTTCAGGGTGGCCCATTTTAAAACCCCTGTGATGGCCTGTTTCTGTAATTCAGGCCCTTGGGTGTGTGGGAGGGCAGGGGAGGGGGGATGGAGACCTGCAGCTAGATCCTGCAGTTCGCTGGCTGGTCTGCCTAAGCAAAAACAGAGTTTTTAGTTCAGTGAGAAAACCTCCTTTCAAAGCCACAGAGGAGGATGCCTCTCTGCAGCCCGGAAACTGGCTCCTCGGAATGCTCTAGAAGAACAAGCCAACCAAGCGGGATGTTTTATCACATCTTAGCCGAGCTTCAGAAGTCCCACAGTGATCATCCTAGCCTTCTGCTCTTCAGAAGCTAGCTCCGCATGCTGGGCCATAGACAGGGGGAGGAATCCTCCATTCTCTTGTGGGGGAGGCTCTGTCTGCTGCTCATGCTCCAAACCCATGTTTGCCAAGTTGTCCAAAGAAACAGAAGCCATCAGAGCAAGGAAACGCTGACAGTAAACTGATATGCCCTGCCTTCCCTAACTTCCTCCTTGCTGATCCTGAGGGCTCTGTGTGTACCAAGGCCTGCTACGTCAGCACATACACACACACACATTCAAGTTTTGTAGAAAAGAGAAGAGCTCACAGAGCCAATAAAACTGCTGGAACCACGTAAAGGACTATTAGAAAACACGGCGTGACAGTGTGAACTGTTGGTAACTAGACAACAGAAATCAATAAGAGTACAGCAGCAGAGCCCCCGGCTCAGACAACACAGTGTTCGCCTTGCACACATGAAATCTAAGGTTCCATCCCCAGCACTGTATAGAACCGTGGTGCACACACAGCTGTAAACCCAGCACTCAGGAGATGGAGGCAGGAGGATCAGGAGTTCAAGGTCATCCTTGGTGGTATAGTGACTTAAAGAACAGTTTGAGCTACGGGGGAAACCTGTCTCAAAAAATAGGAAAAAAACGTGTAGGAGTCACTTCAGTAAGGAATGGTTCAGGGCTGGAGAAATGGCTCAGTGGGTCAGCCGTTGTAGAGGACCTGGGTTAATTCCCAGCACCCACATTGCAGCTCACAACTGCCTGTAACTCCACTTCCAGAGGCTCCGACATCTTCAGACAGACATATGTGTAGGCAAGACACCAATGTACATAAAATTAAATAAATTAATTTAAAATGGAAAGAATGGGGTGAGATGAGGCGCTTGCTGCCAAGTCCGACGACCTGAATTTGATCCCCGGACTACATAGGCGTGAGAAGGGAAATGGCCCCACAAAGTTGTCCTCTGACCTCCACGCACATACCACAGCACAGGTGGCTCCCACTGTATACCATAGTAATAATTAAGAACAATGTAAAGGCAGGAATAAACTGCCACAGAGTCCCACAAGGAGGATGTTAAATAGTTGTCAAATGAACCTCGGCTGAATTGTCGTCTGATCCCCAGGACCCACAGGGTGGAAGGAGAGAACTGAGTCCGGGAAATTGTCCTCTGACGGTTCCCGTGAGATTGCCATGGCACGCATGTGCACACGCATGCACACAAAATGAATAAAGATATGAGAAGGTTTTAAAAGACCCATTTGTAGATAGCCTTGTGAGACTGCCTTGAGGATTAAATGAGCAAATACATTTGGAAGACTCGGAAGGGTTTTGTGCCCGGGGAGCACCAAGCTGCTCAGTGTTCTTCTGTCTTCATGCCAAGGGGCAGCTCTTGCCCGCTCTGTGCGTTAACTACTGCTTGTTGAGCTTCGCACAGAGACGCTAGTTAGTGTCCCTTTCCCTGCCCAGTTTCTCCTTTGCTAAGAAAGTCTGGTTGTGTTCAGGATGGCAAGAAGCCCAGATCCAGGCACAATATTTGTCTTCCCAAACATTATCTTGAAGTAAGGCCACCCATGGGCACAGTCTTAGGGATGAGACACACGTGGAAACAGGCTGGGCACTCTGCCAAGTTTTCTTTCTGATAATGGAAGAGGATGTGGGCGGTACAATACTTACATTTTATTTTCTCTCTTTTTCAAGACTTATTTTAATGTATGTGTGTGTGTATGTATGTGTGTGTAGTGCCCATGGAGTCCAGAGAAGGGCATCAGATCCCTATAAAGACTGTGCTGACTTGGAGCTCACAGAGCTCCTGCCTCTGCTTCCTGAGTGCTGGGGTTAAGGTGTGTGCTATCAAGGTTGGTCTAAGATTGCATTTTATTTATTATTTTTGAGACAGGGTCTCACTATAAAGCTCTGATGTCCTGGAACTCACTATATAGATCAGGCTGGCCTTGAATTCATAGAAATCCTACTGCCTCCAAGTGCTGGGATTAAAAGCATGTGACATTATGTCTGACCTAAGACTGCATTTTAAAAAGATTATCTATCTATCTATCTATCTATCTATCTATCTATCTATCTATCTATCTATCTATCCATCCATCTAACTAACTACCTATCATTTCTTTATGCTCAAGTCTCTCTCTCTCTCTCTCTCTCTCTCTCTCTCTCTGTGTGTGTGTGTGTGTGTGTGTGTGAGAGAGAGAGAGAGGAGAGAGAGAGAGAGAGAGAGAGAGAGAGAGCAGGCACTCCTACCATAGCATGTACATGAAGATCAGAGAATGACTTTGAGAATGGGTTTTCTCTCTCCCTTTAAGTGAGTTCTGGGGATCAAATTCAGGCCCAAGGCTTGCATGGTAAACTCTGTGCTTGCTGAACCATCTTGCTGGTCCACCTTGAGACATGTTTGACTATTTCCCCCTTTAAATGCTGTAATCTATATTAACTGTCCTATAGCTATCATGCTCTAAGGAATTACCTTAAATGTTATACACTAGGAAGGCAAACATTTGTAAGCTATTTTTAAAAATTCTCTCTCTCTCTCTCTCGATAGGGTTTCTCTATGTAGCTTTTGCTGCCTGCAACTCACTCTGTAGACCATTAAATGCGTGCACCACCATTGGCTGGTTTGAAATCTTATTTTTAAAGCTAGGCTCTCTCACTGGAACTCACTAAGTAGGCTAGGCTGGCTAGCCAGTGAGCTGCAGGGACCCAGGGATCTGCCCTCTCTGTGCTTAGATTACAAGCATGTCTGGCCTTTTTTTAAAATGTGGGTTTTGGGGATTGAGCTCAGGTCATCATGTTTACAAAGATGTAGTGGTTTGAATGAGAATGCCCCAGGATCGTGTATCTGGATGCTTGGTGCTCAGCTGGTGGAACTGTTTGGGAAGGATTAGGAGGTGTGGCCTTGTTGGACAAGGTGTGCACTATGGGGTGGGCTCTGACTGCTGCTGTGGATAAGATGTAAGCTCTCAGTTACTGGTCCATGCCTGCCTGCTGCCCTGCTTCCTGCCTTGGTGGTCATGGGTTCACCCTCTGACACTGTAAGTCCCCAAATTAAATGCTTTCTTTTATAAACTGCCTTGGCCCTTCATTGTCCATTTTCTAGTTTCATGATCTGCTTCTCTCTGTTTCTCTGTCTCTCTCACACACAGACAGAATTAAAATCTAGGCTCACGTATGAGAGAAAACATGCCAGATTTGTCTCTTTGAGCCTGGTTTATTTCACTTCATATAATAAATTCCAGTTTCATCCATTTCCCTACAGATGTCATGATCTCATATTACATCACAGCAGAATGAGTTCCACAGTCTGTATGTACCACATCCATCAGCTGACGGACATCTGGGATGGTCCCATTCTTAGATATCTTGGGATTCTGAGGCAGGAAGCCAAAGTTTCTTAGCTGCTATGCCTCAGGAACCCTCCTGAGTTCAAATAAAAGCCTGCCAGTTGAAGGCTGTCCTTGGAAGAGAGACGTCTCTCACTCACCTGGCGACTGGTAATTCTTGGCTGGATACTGGTCAGAGACCTCAGCTCTGGATTAAGATCCAATTTCTGGATTAAGGGCTGCCCAAGTCTCCTCGTGCCACTGCGGCAGGCTTTCCATGAGAGTAACTAATGGTGCCAGCAGAGAAGCAGCCGTGTCTTTTTTTTTCCATTTTCTGTGTATGAGTGTTTGCCTGTATGTATGTATGTGTACCATGTGCATGCAGTGCTCATGGAAGCCAGAAGAGGGCATCAGTTGGGGCTGGAGGAACTGGAGTTAAAGACAGTTGTGAGCAGCAAGTACTCTGACTTGAAGCCATCTCTCCAGCACAGCGGTCCCACTTCTTAGAGACCCACTGAAGGCTGAGCTTACTTCCCAGCCATGCAGCCAGCATCCAACTCAGCATGTGGGGGGGGAGGACACACTCTTCAGGGAACACAACATGCCACGTCTCCATTTTCCCAGCAGCAGAGATATCCCAATTACGGCAGGGAAGCCAGACAACTTCTCTCTCCCTTGGCTCTTCCAGGCAACACTCCCGCTCACCCACAGATCTAAATCTTTCCCTTCAAGAGTCCAGATTTTCCAAAACAAAAGTCCTTTAAGCCTGCAGTGGAAGAGTGGTGTTCCTCTCCAGCACACAAAGAGAAGTTCCCTGTGGTGCTTTGGCGGCTAACCACTCCCCACAGGGAATGAACAGACCCAGACAACAAATGCTGCTCTCGGGGTTCTCAAGATCAGCCCCCATTCATCACCCCAGGGGTGGCTCCACATTCCTCCCCTCCTGTGTAAGCTTTTCCTTCTCAAATATCTTTTCTCTACTTGGCTCGTTCCCTCCAGGTTTTCCAGATCTCCAGCGGTGTCAGGGTTCCAGGTTAGCCCTCTTTCTGTGGTCCCTGGCTGTCAACTTGCCCCTCGTTGGCATTCCAATCAGGAGTGCTCCGGAAGCTCTCCTTCCTGTTCACTTTTTCCACAGGAAGTTACACGCTCCCAGAACTCCAGCAGCCTGAGCTGCGGAATTGCCATATACCTGCCATAGATAAATACTCGAGCCAGCACTAAGAGCCCAGCTGCGTTGTTCCACCAGCAAGGAGCCCTCTTGACAAGGAGTACGGATTTTGTTCCCTTTATGACTCATTTTCCTTAAACGAGGAGATCTGTGATGGAAGGCAGGCCCTTCACTACTGTGGCAACTGCCCCTTCCACAGACATGGTCTTTACATATCTACACAGTTGGCCAGAACTGGGTTTACATTTCCAAGTCTCCCACACAACTGCTGGCTATGCTACCAAAGTTTGAACAATGCTATTCTGTTCATTTTGTGTGCATGTGTGTGCTACCGGTTTTGGTGTGAGCATGCCAAGGTGCATTGGAGGAGGTAAGAGGGACATCCTGGGGAATAGGCTCTCTCCTGCCACCTCTATGGGGATCCCAGGAATCGAACTCCGACCTTCAGCCATCTTACTTGGTGCTTGATACCTTGGGTAGCCTGGGCTTACCACAAATCCAATTATGACTTTGAACTCTTGATCCCTCTGCTTCCACCTGGCAGAAGCCACTGTGCCTGGCTGTAGGCTCTCAGTTTGTAAGAAAGGACAAAGGGGGAGAAACCAAGGTAACTGGCCAATTCCTCCTCCTCCTCTAGATGGCGCAAATGAGCACGTGCTGGGGAACCGCCAGGACCAAGTGAGCCATTGAAGACAGCTGTTTCTACTTGACAGAGCAACGGAGAAGGGATGGAGACCCCTGAGGGTGTAGCAGAGCAGAGCCCTTGTCCGTTTTAAATTCCCACAAGAAAGGATTAAATGGTGTTTCCTACCACATTCAAATCATGTTATTTCGAAGCCACACTCCTAACCGAAAGGATAAATCTGCCTCTAGCACTCTGCCTACGAGCATTCTAAAGTCTGCCGTATCTGGTAATGGAGAGATGGCTCTGAGGTTGAGAGGGCTTACATACAGCTCTTGCCAAGGACCTCAGTTCAGTTCTCAGTACTCATGAAGGCAGTTCACAACCACTTGTAACTCTAGCTCTAGGAGATCCGACGCCCCTTCTGGACTCTGAGGGTACTTGTACATCTGCATATGTGCATTTTTACATAATTAAAAATAAAATAGATACCTCAGTCAAAAAAATGTTAAATCTTAAAAAAAAAAATCCAGGCACAAAACAACCAGGAAATCTGGAACACTATGAAAGGAACAAATCTAAGAATAATAGGAATAGAGGAGGAGAAGAAACACAGGTCAAAGGCACAGATCATAAATAGACTGAACCAGACCAGAAAAGAAAGTTCCTTCAGCACATAACAATCAAAACACTCAGTGCACAGAACAAAGAAGAGCTGCAAGGGAAAAAAATCCAATAACATATAAAAAGGCAGACCTATAGAATTACACCAACCTTGCCCTCAAACTCCCAGAGATCTGCCTGCCTCTGCCTCCTGAGTGCTGGGATTAAAGGCGTGAGCCACCACACCAGGTTCTATGCCCAGCTTCTTAATGGAGACTTTAAAACAGAGACTCTAAAAGCCAGAAGGGTTTAGACAAATGTGCTGCAGACTCTAAGAGATCACAGATGTCAGCCCAGACTACTTTACCCAGCGAAACTTTCAACCACAATAGACGGAGAACATAAGACATTCCATGATAAAACCAAATTTAAGCAATATCTATCTACAAATCAAGTCCTATAAAAGGAACTAGAAGGAAAGTTCCTAAAGAGGTTAACTACAGCCATGAAGACACAGGGAATAAATGACCCCAGCCCAGTAAGTCAAAAGGGAGGAAGTGCATGAGGGTATGCACATGCATGCACACACATGCACACATCTGTGCATGCACGCGTGTCCACACAGGTACACATGCATGCATACACAAGGCACACACATGTACACATGTGCATGCACAGACACATGCATGTACACACATATGTACACACAGAGGCACATGTACACACACATACATGCTACCACAGCAGAATAACAGGAATCAATAAACATTCCTCATTGATTTCTGTCGGGTTTGAAGAGAAATGGCCCCACTTCAGCTCATATATTTGAATTCTTGATCATTAGGGAGTGGCAATACTTGACAGGGGAATAGGATGTGTGGCTTTGGAAAGATCTCCCACACTCATGGATTGGTAGGATTAATGTAGGAAAAATGGCCTTCCTACCAAAAGCAATCTATAGACTCAGTGCAAGCCCTGTCAAATTCCAACACAATTTTTCACAGACCTTGAAAGGACAGTTTTCAGTTTCATAAAAAAACACACACACATACACACACACACAACCCAGGATAGCTAAAACAATACTGAATTATAAAAGAACTGCAGGAGGTATCACCGTCCTCGATTTAAAGTTGTACTACAGACCTATAGTAATAAAACCACATGGTATCGGCACAAAAACAAACATGTTGACCAAATAGACTCAAATTGAAGACCAAGAGATAAATCCGCACCCTTATGGACACCCAATTCTTCATAAAGAATCCAGAATCACACAGGAAACATGACAGTGTACCGGTTGATTTTATGTCAACTTGACACAAGCTAGAGTCATCAGAGGAAGGAGCCTCAGTTGAGGAAATTCTTTGATGAGATCCAGCTCTAAGGCATTTTCTCAATTAGTGATCAAAGGGGGAGGGTCCAGCCCTTTGTGGGTGGTGCTATCCCTGGCTGGTGGTCCTGGGTTCTATAAAATGCAGGCTGAGCAAACCATGATGAACAAGTCAGTAATCAGCATCCTCCATGGCCTCTGCATCAGCTCCTGCCTCCAGGATCCTGTCTGCTTGAGCTCCTGTCCTGACTTCCTTCAGTGATGAACTTATGGGGGATGCCCCTCTGTCTGCTATGAACTTTATGTTTTAAAACATAGGTCAAAAATATATTTGTAAAATGGAACTTAAAAGCTTCCCCTAGCCGGGCGGTGGTGGCGCACGCCTTTAATCCCAGCACTCGGGAGGCAGAGGCAGGCAGATCTCTGTGAGTTCGAGACCAGCCTGGTCTACAAGAGCTAGTTCCAGGACAGGCTCCAAAACCACAGAGAAACCTTGTCTCGGAAAAAAAAAAAAAAGCTTCCCTGCTTTTAAGAATCAGTTTTGCCTTTGTTTCCACAGGAAACAAGAGAACAAGAGGCTAGGGATTTTTTTTTTTTTTTTTTTTTTGGTTTTTCGAGACAGGGTTTCTCAGTGGTTTTGGAGCCTGTCCTGGAACTAGCTCTGTAGACCAGGCTGGTCTCGAACTCACAGAGATCCGCCTGCCTCTGCCTCCCGAGTGCTGGGATTAAAGGCGTGCGCCACCACCGCCCGGCTGAGGCTAGGGATTTGTTCCAGGTTAAGATGGGCCAGGTTTGATAAAGGGAGAGCTCCTGAAATTTGACAGGTGATATCTATCAACAAAGGTTACCACTGGTCCTCCCAGGACTCATTATCTCAAAATTTTATCAGGGACCCTAAAGACACTTTTCCCACAGACAGGAGGAAGTAGTTTGGAGAAAACTATGTCCACATTCCCACAAATTTTGGGGGTTATGGATGGTCTTTGGTTATTTGGTAGGTTATGGATGTTTGTTATATTTAGGGGGGAATATACGATAAAAAGACAACTATTAATCTCAGACATTTTGCATTGACATGGACTTTGGTATAATGATACAAATTTAAAGTTAATTGTGCTACACTGTATATATGTTTCTATTCTTGCCTCTGCCTCCCGAGTGCTGGGATTAAAGGCATGCGCCACCACCTTAGTCTTTTCTTTTTCTTTTTTTAAAGATTTATTTATTTATTATGTGTACAACATTCCTTCCAGCCGGGCAGTGGTGGCGCACGCCTTTAATCCCAGCACTCGGGAGGCAGAGGCAGGAGGATCTCTGTGAGTTCGAGGCCAGCCTGGTCTACAAGAGCTAGTTCCAGGACAGGAACCAAAAAGCTACGGAGAAACCCTGTCTCGAAAAATCAAAAAAACAAAAAAAACCAAAAAAACAACATTCCTTCCATGTGTGCCCGCAGGCCAGAAGGGGGCACCAGTTCTCATTATAGATGGCTGTGAGCCTGTGGTTGCTGGGAATTGAACTCAAGACCTCTGGAAGAGCAGTCAGTGCTCTTAACCACGGAGCCATTTCTTCAGGCCCACTTAGACTTTTCTTGACAGTGAGACACATCTGCTCCTGGCAGCACCAGTTACTTCAAGAGGATGGTGGGCATCGAAGAAGCTCCTCATGGAGTTTGCTTCCAATGTGACAAGGATAGCCATTTAGGCAAGAAACTGCTCTTGCCTGGACTGCCTGACCATATACTCTATACTGGATATTCAGGACCCATAGGAAAACGACTGCTAAACATTTATAATTAATATAAGCCTCTGAGTGTTTATTTGGGAACTGGAGGGCAGGAGAGAAACTTCCAGTTACAATGAACAGCAATGTGGAAGTGTAAGCCAAATAAACCCCCGTCCTCCCCAACTTGTTTTTTGGTTACGGTGTTTTGTCGCAGCAGTAGAAGCCCTAAGATAGACAGCATCTTCACCGAATGGTGCTGGTCAAAGTGGATGGGTGCATGTAAAGTAATCCCAATAGAGCCACAGCTACCACTCTGCATAAAACCTCAACACAAAACCAGCTACTCTGAGCCTGATAGAAGAGAAAGTAGGGAATTAGCCTTGGACTCGGTAGCACAGGAAAAGACTTTCTTTCTTTTTTTTTTTAAATATTTATTTATTTATTTAGTATACAATATTCTGTCTGTGTGTATCCTGCAGGCCAGAAGAGGGCACTAGACCCTATTACAGATGGTTGTAAGCCACCATGTGGTTGCTGGGAATCGAACTCAGGACCTTTGGAAGAGCAGGCAATGCTCTTAACCACTGAGCCATCTCTCCAGCCCAGGAAAAGACTTTCTGAACAGAACATCCTTAGTGCAGACACTAAGACAAAAATTAATAAGCAGGACATCAGGCTGGAGAGATGGCTCAGAGGTTAAGAGAACTGGCTTCACTTCCAAAGGTCCTGAGTTCAATTCCCAGCAACCACATGGTAGCTCACAACCATCTGTAATGAAATATGCTGCCCTCTTCTGGCCTGCAGGGACATATGCAGGCAGACCACTGTATACTTAATAAATAAATAAATCTTAAAAAAAATAAATAAATAAGTGGGACATCATGAAACTGAGAAGCTTCTGCAAGGTGAAGCCTACAGAATGGGTAAATAATTTTTACCAACCACACATCTGATAGAGGGCTAATAAAGTACAAAAAACCCTAGATATCAAAAAAAACCCCAACTCAATCAAAATATGGGGTACAGATCTAAACAGAGAACTCTCAAAAGGGGAAACTCGAATGGTTGGCTGAGAAACACTTAAAGAACTGTTCAACAACCTTGGTCATTAGGGAATGTAAATCAAAACTGCTTTAAGATTTCATCTTATGCGAGTCAGAATGGTTTAAGATCACAAGAGACAGCTCAGGCTGGTGAGGATGTGGAGTAAGGGGAACACTCATTCATTGTTGGTGGAGATGCAAACCACCACTATGCAAATCAGTGTGCTGGTTTCTCAGAAAGATGGGAACTGACCTATCTCAGGATCCAACTATACCATTCTTGGACACATGCCCAAAGACCTTCATCCTACCACAGAGATATTCATTCAACCAAGTTTATTGCTGCTCTATTTATAAAATCCAGAAATTGGAAACAACCTAGATCTCCCCCAGTAGAAGAATGGATAAAGAAAATGTGATACATTTACACAATGGAGTATTACTCAGCTGTTAAAAAATGAAATTCACAGGTGAAAGCATGAAACTAGAAAAAAAATCATGAGTGGGGCATCCCAGAACCATAAAGAGAAATATGTACTTACTTATATGTGGATGTTAACTACTGGGTCCATGATTACCAAGCTACAGTTTATAGAAACACAGAGCGTGGATACAGAGTAAAGGCCTGGAGTTGGGGAGGCAAGTGGAGCTCATTAGGAAAGGGAAGTAGACTAGATAGTTATGGATGGATGGGGGGCTAGGACAGGAGGACCAAGTGGGGACAAGAGAGAGAATTCACAGAAAGACAGGTAGAGTTAAGGACAAATTGGGGGATGGTACGGAAACCCAATACAGTAGAAGTTCCCTAAAATACAGACATGCATGAAGGCAATCTAACTGAAATTGACAACCAATGTGGAAGACAGAGTCCCAACCAGCCATCTCTTGTCACCAAACGAAGTCTCCAGACCCAGGATTAGGTAACATCTAATTGAACTGCTGGTCAAAGGGGTCCCATGGTAATCCCCAAACAACCCAGGCTGTTGCCACGACGACAGGCTATTCTCCACAGACTGATGGCGAGCCCTCATTGGTGAAGACACCTGTACAGCTCATTGGTCGAGCTGGTGCCCACATGGGAGTCTTCATCATTATGTAGACGATGAGAGGTCTGGGAACACTGAGCCCTAAATGGGATGTCTCCATCCAATCCCTCCCCTCAGGGTTCAGGGAGCCTCATGGAAGAGGGGATGGAATGAGCCAGAGGGATGGAGGACACTAAGAAAACAAGGCCCTCTAAATCAACATGATCAAAACTCCTGCAAACTCAGAGAGACGGAGGCAGCAGGCACAGGTCTGCACCAGATCCTCTGTGTGCACAGTGTGGCTTTCAGCTTAGTGTTAGGGACTTCCTGAGCATGGGAAACATGTGGGTCTGCTTTCTGCCTTCTCTTGGACTCATTTCCTTCTGTTTGTTTGTTTGTTTTTTTTTTTTTTGGTCTAATTACAATAGTTTTCGTTTTCACTTTTTTTTTTTTCCTTTCGAGACAGGGTTTCTCTGAGTCACAGCCCTAGCTGTCAGGAAACTAGGTCTGCAGACCAGGCTGGCCTTGAACTCACAGAGATCCTCCTGCCTCTGCCTCCCAAGGGCTGGGATTAAAAGCGTGTGCCACCACCACCTAGCTTAGTTTTTGGTTTTATCACATTATATTTTATGATTATCCCTTAAAAGCCTGTTTGTTTTCTAAGAAGAGACAGAAAGGGAGGGGATCCAGATGGGCGGTAGGGTAGGGAGGAACCGGGAGGCGTAAAGGAGGGGAAACCATAATCAGGATATATTATATGAGAGAAAACAACCTATTTTCAATAAAAAGGAGAAACATAAGATGCTAAAAGGCAATAAATAAAATAAAACATCTGCCGGGCGGTGGTGGCGCACGCCTTTAATCCCAGCACTCGGGAGGCAGAGGCAGGCGGATCTCTGTGAGTTCGAGACCAGCCTGGTCTACAAGAGCTAGTTCCAGGACAGGCTCCAAAACCACAGAGAAACCCTGTCTCGAAAAACCAAAAAAATAAAATAAAATAAAATAAAACATCTTTAAAAAAGGGGTCCAGCACATGTCACACGGTCAACTGTAAGCCTCAGTAGTCTATCATGACGATGGTGTCTAGTTCCCACAGCTGTGGACCTCAGCTTGAGGCTGGCTGGGCTGGGCTGGGCTGAGCTGGACTCACTAGAGTGTCTGGGGTGGATTGTCGGTTGGCCAGGAAGCTCTGTTGATTTTGGTTGAGCTCATTCATACATCTGAGGCTCAACTGCCTGTTGGCTGACCTAGCGTGGCCTCAGCTGGGCTCGCTTATAGGGGCTTGGCCCAGTTCCACATCCTCTTATCGCGTAGCAGGCTAGCCTAGACAGGCTCTCATGGCCGCGGGTGAGCGCAAACCCAATTACACAAGCGCCTTTTTATGTAATGTTTGTGTAATGTTCACTAAATTTCCACTGACAAAAGCAATTGTAAAGGGGCTCCTGGAGCCAGAAAGGGAAGGCCTCCAAGGGAAGAATGGGGCCAGTCATGCTTGCAGATGACCAAGGTGCTGGCCGATGGCACGCCATGGAGCTGGGCCACCAGAGACACTGCTAAGCCACTGAGGAGCGTGTGACTCTGTAGTTACATTGAGAGTCTTTGGCACCAGATCCTGGGGGCTGCCCCTCCCTCACCAGAACAGTCTTTTTGTTTGTTTGTTTGTTGCGGTTCTGTCTGCCTTGTAATCTCCTGACTCAAAGTCTAGAGTAGGAGCATTTCCTTAACAGCGCTAGACTCTCGCTTAGCTCCCAAGAAGGAACGGGAAGGGAATGGCTGGAGCTGGGCATGGATTTCGTCTGGAAGGGCTAACCTGGCCTAGATGCAGGGGACCATAGCTTCTGTCTCCCGCCCTGGGGAGAAATGAGTAAGTAGCTTACTTACTGGCTGCAGGAATAGGGTTTGTTTCCCTCGATGTCAGAGCCTGGGAAATTCTCTATGCATAGGAAAGGGGCTTGTATGGCAGGTCACTAAAAAACCCAAACAGAGCGCTAGTGAGGAAAGGAAGGAGGAAGAAGAAGAGGAAGACAGTGTGTGCGTGAGGGGAGGTGGAAACCCTCTGGTGTCTACATTTTCATTCCTTCATTCATTCCCTCTTTTTATTATTTAAAAATTTAAGAGCTGTGTTAATATTCTAAGATTTAAAAATTAGGTATTATTTATTTGTGTGTGGTGTGTGTCCAAGTGCCATATGGCGTCAGGGGACAACCTACATGAATCAGTTCTCTCCTTGTGCCATGTGGGTTCCTGGGGATCTGATTCTGACCACCAGGCTTAGCAACAAGCCGAGCCATCTCACTGGCCCAAACTAATCTTTACGTTTCTCTCAAGTCACCGAAAGTAGCTGCTGCTTTTCCAGAGAACCCCAAATCGGTTCCTAGCACCCACAGTAGGCAGCTCATGATTACCTGAAAATCTATCTGATGCCCTCCTCTGGCTTCTGCAGGCACCTGCACACACACACACACACACACACACACACACACACACACACACACTCAGACAGATATGCATACGCATAAATAAAACTGAATCCTTTTTTTTATTTAAAAGAAAGAACAAAGCCAAAGAAAACAGCAAAACTTGCCCATGAAGGGGTTTCCACGAAAAGCAATTGGTACCAAAGCAAAGGCGTATTTACACATGGCCGTATATGCTGTTGCGATGAGTAAACTTGAACTCCGTGTATTAACAGGCTGTCGGGGGGAACGGGGCCAGGTGCTGGAGCATATGTACAGCGCGGTGCTATTTATAAAGTTTCAAAACACAAGAAACATGTTGTTTCTGCACACACACATATGTAGTAGTCTGCAACATGTGTAGATGCTGATTCAGGATGGAGGCTTCCCATGCAGAAAGGGAGGAGAGCAAGATTGGAGGGGCGCGAGCCACCGCCAGAGTGGCATCACAATCTTCTTATCATAGGCTGTGTTCTCACGGAAGCTGCTCTGTAAGGCCTGTCAGCTAAACATGGCTTCTGCATTTAAAAATTGTTGGGGAAACTGAGAGAACATTTCGTGATGTGTGAAAATGCCAGAGAGTTCTGGTTTCAACACTTACGGTGAATATTCTTTACTGGAGCACAGCCTTGATATTTTACCTACAAATGAGCTAAGTAGCTTCCAGGCTACAGGGGCAGTTCAACCCGGCCAGAGGAGGCCCACAGCAGCCATAATCGGGCCCTGAAAAGACTACTTATGTGTGTCTGTGTGTTGGGAGGTTAGAACCCTAGGGAATGGGTTCTCTGCTTCTGCCATGTAGATCTCAGGGACTGAACCCCAGCTATAAAAATGGCAGTAAGTACCTTCATCCTCTGAACCAGCCTCACCAGGCCAACCCGTCCCTTTAAAGAGCTAATGTGGAACTGGAGAGATTGCTCAGCAGTTAAGCTCTTCCAGAGGCCCCAGGTTCAATCCCAGCACCCACATGGCAGCTCACAACTGTCTGTAATTCCAATTCCAGGGGACCCGATGCCCGTGGCAAAATACCAATGCAAAAAAGAAAAAAAAAAACAAAGAACTAATGCATCCGTGTGTGAGCACAGGCGATTGGAAGCTGGAGGACAGCCTTGAGTGTCATCTTCAGAAGTACTACAGGTCTCCTTTTCTTGGCTTGGAACTCACCAGTTAGGCCACACAGACAGGCCTGCCTGCAAGCCTCAGGGGTTCTCTTATCTCTGACTCTGGAATTCTGGGAGAATAAGAGTGCCAGCCCAGCACATTTATGTGGGTTCTGGGGACTGACTCAAGGCAAATTCTCTACAGAACAGGTCATCTCTCCAGCCCCCTTTTCTGGCCCTTCTTAGAGAAGACTTCCAGCCCTGCCTACTGACAGAAGAGGGAGCCAGATGCCCTGGAACTGAAGTTACAGAAGGTTGGAGCAGTCCGGAGCAGCCCTGTAGTGGCTGGGAATTGGATCCAGGCCATTGCCGGGATTTCCTTCTGGCCCTCCTCAGGCAACAGGCATGCAAGTGGTGCACAGACATACATGCAGGCAAAACAGGAGTACTCATAAAATAAGAAGATTAAAACAAAACTTAAAAAAAAATAAAATAAACAAAAACCCCACAAAACTTAAAAAAATATTTGTGTGCATGTATGTGTCTTTGTGCATGTACAGGACAACTTTCAGGAGTTGCTTTTTTCTTCTACCACACACGTTCTGAGGCTCCAACTCACACCATCTGGCTTGGCACAAGTACCTTTACCCACTAAGCCATGTTGCCAGCCCTAGGTGTATATTCTTTAATTGTATAATATGATTCAAATTACAAACCACATACTGTTGATGTAAGATGCCCTTCTGTGTGCTGTGAATATGTTTTATTACCATGGGTTAATAAAGAAGCTGATTTGGCCAATAGCCAGGCAGAATAAAGCCAGACGAGAAATCCAAACAGAGCTACAAGAAGGAAAAGGGTGGAGTCAGGGAGATGCCAGCCGCTGCCAGAGAAGCAAGATGTGAGGTAACAAGTCATGAGCCTCGTGATAAAATACAGAATAATAGAAATGGGTTAATTTAAGTTGTAAGAGTTAGTTAATAATAAGCCTGAGCTAATAGGCCAAACAGTTTGTAATTAATATTAAGTCTCAGAGTGGTTATTCTGGAACTGGCGGGTGGAGAGAAACCTCTAGTTACATACTGTAATTGTGTTTGCTTTCTCATGTTTAAACTTTATGTTGTTTTTATTTCCTCCTCTTTTTTTTTTTTTTAAAGAAGGGTCGCTTGTAGCCCAGGCTGACCTTGAATCCCTGTGTAGCCAAAGCTGACCTTGAGCCTCTGATTCTCCTCCTTCCACCTCCCTAGCTCTGGGTTTACAGGTGTGCACCACCAGGCCTGTCTATTTACCCTCAATTTGTTAACAGTTACCAAGAAAGACCATCGTGCAGAGTCTCTCTCTCTCTCTCTCTCTCTCTCTCTCTCTCTCTCTCTCTCTCTCTCCAACTCCCTTTCTTTTTTCTTTTCTTTTTTTTGTTTCTTCAAGACAGGGTTTCTCTGTGTAGCCCAGACTGTCCTGGAACTCACTCTGTAGACCAGGCTGGCCTTGAATTCAAGAGATCTGCCTGCCTCTGCCTCCTGAGTGCTGGGATTGCACGAATTAGCCACCAAGTGACACCACTGCCCCCAACTTCCTTTTTTAGAATAAATTTCTGACAACAAAATGCCAGATCCCCTCTCCCCTCCCACCCCAAGCTCTAGCGGTTCCCTCACCCTCTCTACTCCGGAAGACCTTGCTTTGCTACTCCACTTTCTCTGAGACAGTCCCTCTTCCTTAGCTCTTCCTAGGGGAAACGGCTGTTTCAGAGGGCTCTCCTGCCCCCAAATCCCAGTCCAACCTTCGGCTTTCACACAGAGGCCAGGGTTCTGCATGGTTAAGGCTCAGGTTCAATGTCTGCAATGCACTGGGAAGCTTCCCCTCTGTCAACTCTAGTCACACTGTCTTCTTCCTGCCATACCACTCTTCCCTTGAGGTTAAAGTTCACCTCCGATCTCTCTGGAAGTCCAAAGGCCTTTTCTCTGTATTGCTGTCTTTCAGTGGGCTCTCCTATCTGAGATTACCTGCAGGCAGCTACACTGAGAGTAAGCTATAGTTTCAAGAAAGAAAGAGAAAAAGAAAGAAGAAAGAGAAAGAGTCTTTGTTGATGGACCAGCAGAGAAAGGCATGGGCTGCTGCGTCGGGCACAGAGTTTCACTCAGGGCCTATGGGGTGGAGGAAGATAGCCAGCCCTCCCAGGGGTCCTCTGATCGCCACACTTCACTGTGACATGAGCTTGTGTTTTAGTGTGTCCACACACACACACATAAAAATACTTTTTTTTAAAAAATGAGATCTCACTATGTAGCCCTGATGGTTTGAAACTCACAGAGATTTGCCTGTCTCAGCCTCATGAGCAGAGATTAAAGGTGTGCATTACCACACCTAGCTCAAATAAATAAATGTGTTAAAATACATATGGTGCCTTCCATGTAGGACATCCATCAGAAGGGCTCTAGGACCCCCTGGGAACCTCAAACCATTGATTTTTTCACCTCAGGTTGGTCGATGCGTAAGGATGTAAGGGTGATCTGGCCTCAGTAGCCATGCTTCTTTAAACTTAAAAAAAAATACTGACTTCTTTATTTTGTGGGGAGGGTGGTACACTCACACCACAGCATGCAAGTGGGGGGTCGGAGGACAACTCTCTCTCAGGAACCAAGCTCAGATGATCAGGCTTGGCAGTAAGTGCTGTTCAACACCTACGGAGCCACCTTGCTGGGCCTACCATCAGCTGCCTTTGACAGACAGGGTTGATGATGTCCTGGCTGGGCAGGTAACCTCCATCCCTTGTCATCTGCAGTACACTTTCATTCTATGGAAGCTGCAAAAACTTTGAGGAAGACCCTGCCTTCATGGGATGAAGACTTTTCCAGCCAAGAGGATGTGCAAGCTTCTACACTCTTCAGTAAGGGAGGTACAGCCTTCTTGGGGTAAGGATACAACTGTTCCCAAGCAAGAATGTGTAAAACTGGGGCTGGAGAGACAGCCGGGTGGTTGAGAGCACCTGCTGCTCTTGCAGAGAACCCAGGCTCAGTTCCAGCATTCACATCAGTGCTCGTGACTACCTGTATGGAACTCTGGTTCTCCAGGGGCACCAGGCATGCATGCATGCATGCGGTGCACGTGTGTGTGTGTGTGTGTGTATACTCACACATGCACGGAAAATAAGTCTTTTGAAAAATATGCAAAACAACATGAACCCAAAGACACCAACTATTTATGCTTCCAATCCTCACCCTCAGTGAGCATTTAGGAAGCCCCTGAACTGTGACCCACAGCTCTTAGATGCTGGGCATACAGCAGGCTACAAAACCAAGTCTCTGCTTAATGGAGTTCACATTTCCAGGGGTGGCGATGGGTCACAGACAAGTCTATACCTCAGCACGTGGGAGAGCACTGGCTAGAGAGCAGAGTGGTGCAACCACCGCCCAAGATGAGCGCTAGGGTGAGCCATAAGGTGAGGGAGCGTGGGGCTATCGAAAGCCATAAGGAAGTAAGTTAACTGCAGGATGCGGGGGGAGAAAACAGTCACAGCAAAGACCTTGTCTTGGGGTAGAGTGTTCAAGAGTCAGCAAAAGACAATGGACGCTGTGCTTGGAAGAGGAGAGCAAGGAAGGGTCAAATGAGGTGGGAGGGATGAATGCGTGGAGCCATTCCTAAGGCGGAGACCTTAAGAAGTATGGATTTGGGGCTAGCAAGAAGGCTCAGCAGGTAAAGGTACTTGTCACCAAGTGTTAGATTCCCAGGACCTACATGGTGAGAGGAGAGAAACACACAAACACACACACACAGAGACACACATAGACACATACACATATGGAGACACAGACAGACAGACAGACACACACACATACGTACACACAGACAGACAGACATAAAGACAGACATACACAGAGCCTCGCATTTCCCACACTGCCCTTGAACTCATTGTGTAGTGTAGCTTACCTCTTGCCCCTCCCTCCCAGGTAGGTGCAATCACGTCTGGGTCAGAAGTTGCACTCTGGGCCAAGTGTGCTGGGAGCCCCAGCAATGAGCAGAGGGACAGACATGATGTGAGTTATATTTTAAAAGGCTCCTTGGCTTCTGTGGGAACAACAGGATTCGAAGGAGCGAAGTTGCACCAAGGAAAAATAAAAGTCTGTCATAGGGTACAACGGAGGCCGTGGGAGAGTGCTTGCCTGGAATACACAAAGTTCAGGCTCCAATCTTGAGTAGAAATTATTGCCTGGGCGTGGTGGTGCTCATTTTTATCCCAGCACCCAGGGGCAAGTAGATCTCTGAGAGTCTGAGGCCAGCCTGCGCTGTATAGTTCCAGGCTGGCCAGGACTACATAGTGGAAACTCTATCTCCAAATAAATAAATAAAATAAAAGGGGTGCAATTGATCTAGATTAGGGTGACTGTGTGGAAGTGGGGAGAAAAGGTTCAATATTCTTGGCTCCCCTATCACATATTATTTCAAATATTACCATCAGGTGACTGTGGCTTTTCTTTGGGAAGAAATCCTGGATAGAAAACTGGATTAAGTGGAGAGAACAAAGAGAGGGATAATCGGGCATTTCAGAGTTGAGCAATGTTAAACATGCCCCTTGGGAATCAGTGTTATTTAACATTTCATGAATGGTTTTAAAGAAGGAATTCTTTGAGGCGATTCTAGGTACACAGATTATCCTTTCCTTTCCAGGTAGCAAAATGTCAAGTCCACAGGGAGCATCTAAGTCAGGCACCTTAGTAATAGCCCCGCATCCCAGCACTTAGGAGGTAGAGGCAGTAGGATCAGGAGTTCAAAGCCAGCCCAGGATACCTGACTCCCTGCCTCAAAACAATAATGATAAAAACAGGGAGTACGATGGCTGGTCTCAATTGTGAACTTGATGAGATACAGAACCTGAGGGGTGCTGGCGGGGGGAGGGTGAGAGAGGCCTCTGGGCCTTCCTGTGGGGTTATCTGGGAAAGGCTAATTAAGGAAGGAGGGAAGAGCCACTCTATTGATGGGTGAAGCCATTCCCTAGGATAGGATACTGGATTGTCTAAGGAGGATGGGAGCTGAACACAAGCATCCATCTCTTTCTGTGGCTGTCATGTGACCAGCTGCCTCAACCGCCTACTCCTGGGCCTCTCTCCCTCCACGATGACTGTAACCAGGAACTGTGGGCCAAGAGCAAGCCTCTCTCCCTTAAGTTGCCCTTGTCAGGTATTTTATACAGCAACGGGAAAAGTGACCAAGGCAGGGACCACATTCCAGAACATTTCTAAAACAATATAAGTAATTGCAAAGTGGACATTATCTTGCCACAGGGCCACTCATAAAGTGGTTTATGCAGGAGAAGATGATTTAGATGCTAGCTTTAAGACAGTGCACTCTGAGCTGGGCAGTGGGTGCGCACACCTTCAATTCCAGCACTCGGAAGGCAGAGGCAGGCGGATCTCTGTGAGTTCGAGGCCAGCCTGGTCTACAGAGTGAGTTCCAGGACAGACTCCAAAGCTACACAGAGAAACACTGTCTTGCAAAACCAAAAATCAATAATAATAATAACAATAAAAACAACAAAAAGATAGTACACTCTGAACTAGCACCAAGGAAAGAAAACTAGAAGTCAAGAAAATTATCTTCAAGTTACCAAAGGCGCTGGAGAGATGGCTCAGTCATTAAGGTGCCTGCCGTGGAAGCATGAGCTGTCAGCAACCCCATTACTAGCGGGGATGGACACAGGTGATGTCTCACTGGCCAGACATTCTAGGCAATCAGTGAGCTTCAGGGGAGAGACCCAGGCTCAAAATACTAGGTGAAGTGATAGATATCAACCTTCGACCTCCACACGCATGTGCACCCACATGCATGCTCATTCACACACATGCACAGACATACATATGCCACACATGTACCAGACTTTAGCTCCCCTTTTCCTCTAGGAAGGAGATCTTGCTATGAAGTCCTAGCCCATGCGGGCCTTGAGCTTGCAGCTCTTCTCTTCCCTCAGACCCTGCCTCCATCCCCTCTTAGAAAGGAGGGAGGGATGGGGAGGGCCCTGGGACCCTGACCTGGGGGGCCAGATAATCCTCCCAGTCATTTGTACAAAGTTTTGGCCTAACTAAACATGGTTTTGAGGTTTTGGGGCGGGGCTAGAGTACACAGGCTGGCAAAGGGCTCCACGCAGGTGGCTATGGGGAAGCAAGCATCCAAGTTCGGTGCAGAGTTCCCAGTGCAGCTGTTTAGGGTCACCCACGCTCCTGACGCTAAGCCCTCACACGCGCTGTAAGTCAGCCTCGTTAACCCATCCGCTTCCCAAGGTGAGCTTTGGCGGAGTCACGCTTTTGTCGGTTATTAGAAAGAGAGGCAAAGACTGTCCAGTCCCCTTCCCCTACTCCCCCATCCCTCCACCCCATCCCCCACCCTGAGGAAATTGTTTCCACTTTCTCAGGGGTTAGTGTGCAGTGCTGGCAGGTAAGATGACAAAAAAGGCCCGCAGTGGTGGCACACTCCCAGCTCTCCGGAGGCAGAGGCATGAGGATCTCTGTGAGTTCAAGGCCAGCCTGGTGTAGTTCCAGGATAGGCTCCAAAGCTAAAAAGAGAAACCTTGTCTGAATTCTCCAAAATGTTAAGCCAGCAAGATGGCTGGCTCAGGGGGCTAAAGGGGGCTTCCTGCCAAGCCTGAGGACTTGAGTTTGATTCCCTGGCCCTAAGTGGTGAAAAGAGAGAACTGAATTCTGCAACTTGACCTTCTCCACACTATACACACACACACACACACACACACACACACACACACATATGCACGCACACACACACACACATACGCATGCACGCACGTACACATGCACAAATAAATGTAATTAAAAATAAAAACTTTTCAATATTTAGAACCCATAGGGTGGTTGCATGGGGTGGGCAACCTGCACAGGTCCACAGTCCCTTGTCCGAACAAAAACTTCTTTGGAATAGGAAGTACCCTCCCTCCATTTTCCTCCAGCCCACCCTAGGACAGAAACACCCCCGAAAGAGGAGTCATTATCATGGCGCCAAAACGGACAACACGCTAAAATAATATTGAAAAATGAATCTAAAAGAGGAAGATTTATAATCGATTAATAAGGGGAGTTAAGGATATTGGGAAGGGAAGGGGTTCATCTTTCATCTTCCTCATCGGTGCCATGGAGACGTCCGACATCCTTAGCGGACATGGTACTGGAAATCTGAACTGGGAGGGAGAAGTCCTATTTCCTCAGCATGGTTTCTCAGTATCTGCGTCCTCATAACCAGGACGAGACCCGAAGAGGGGATTATATCACTTGAAGCACGGAGTTCAGTTAGCAGAGGAGAGAGAGGTTCTGAGGAGCCAACTGCTACTCAGGCAACAGTTACCCACCCTGGACGACAGCCAAAGATATCCTCTAAGAAATTGGGATAATAAGGGAACAAGGGGGAGTAACAACCCTGGGTACCATTGAGTTGGGAGCCGTTCAAAAATGGTCTACAGTTATCACAGGAGGCCTTACTTGTAGGTTAAAGGTTTCTGTATATAAATGTTCTGGTATCTCCTTACCGCCCCCTCCTCCCCAGTGACACCCAGAACCTCAGCCCGTCAAAGGCAGTCTCATCTCCCTTTTCTTTCTTCCCTTACCTGGCTTTCTGCTTCAACTGAGTAGGAACTTTCAGCCCCGCCTTCCTGCCCATCGAAGCCCCGCCTCCCCGGCCCACCTGTGTGCCCAGCCCCTGACGTAGCCGCGGGGCTTCAGCGGCCCGCAGGATCCCAGATCCTCATTGGTTCATCCGTCCACCGGCCTGCGCAGCCCACCAATGGCAACGCCGCTGGGCGGGGGGAGTGCCCACATCCAAGATGGCGCCCCCCAGGAGCTGGGAGCGGGTGACCGGCGGCGGGGAAGCGGCCAGGGCTGGCCCTCAGATTGCGGGGTCCCGGGGGCCTGTCGCGGGGCGCCCCCGTGACCCACCGACCAGGCCTACCCCCGGGGCCGGAGCGATGGCCGCCGAGAACAGCAAGCAGTTCTGGAAGAGGAGCGCCAAGCTGCCGGGGAGGTGAGCCCAGGACGCTGAGGGGGAGTGGGGATTGGACCCAGAGCCTTCCACATCCTGATCCCCGAATCCCGCGGGCCTGGGGGCGCCCCCCGAGGCCGGAGGGCTGGAGTTGGGGTGGCTCAGGCTGGAGCAGCTGTCTCTGAGAGGAGCTTGGCCGGCTTGGGTGTGGGGTGCAGGCTGAGGTCTGGGGCGGGGAACTTCGGCTGGGAGGTGTCCGGGGACCCGGTGTGGGGGCAGCGGAGTTGGGGGAGTTGCCGCTGTCAGCCTGGCCTTGGAGAATCACCTGCACCACCGCTTCCTACTTTCTACAGAACTCCTCCGGGGTCACCGACAGCATGGGTGGCTGCTTGCGTGGGGGGTGGCCCTTGTCCTGGGTCCCCCTTAGGACTCCCCAGGGGTTCCAGTGGGCTAGCCTGGGGCAAGCCGGCAGGGGTGTGAGCCGGGAAAGTGAGGGGAATTCTCAAGCCTGACCTTACTTTGTCTTGCATTGACCCTTTTCTCAGAAATTATTGCAGAGTGGTCCCAGGATGGAGAGTAAAGTTACTCCTTTGGCATTTTTTAATCACTTGTGCAACCCAGTTTAACCTCTTCCACCGAGAAGTACTGTTCCCTTTGTGTATTCGCATTACACTCTTTCAGTCCTGTTTTGGTGGAGAGCAGGCCTCCCAGGCAACTGATTGTCTTAGTGTTTCTTTCTCTTCTTGGTGTGTGTTGACATTCGGAGCAGTTGTCTGTCGTCAGTCTGCAGCTGGTTTACTGCTTCAGTTTGTTTGGGGTGGCGCCTTGAAAAGTGAAAGGAGTATGTGTTTCCCTACAGAATTTATGGTTTCTGCCTGCCACAGCTACTTAGTATTAGCATTTCTGTCTGGTCAGTTCCCTTCCCCACATGTTGTCTTTCCTGAGTGATTTATGTAGTCTCTTCCTTCAGGTGGAATCCTTTGACCTGTGACTTCTCTCTCCCCCTCCCCTCCCTCCCCTCCCTCCCTCCCTCCCTCCCTCCCAGAACTTCTCCCTTCTGCCTCCTCCTCCTCTCTCTCTTTCTCCCTGTCTCTACCACTGAGCCTAAGAGAGCGTCAGTGTTGGCTGTGGAACTTGTTAGACACGGAGAAAGTTTAGGAGCTCCCTTTCAGCAGCACACCGTAATCGAAAGCCAGGGGAGGCAAAGGTAGTGTGGGATTAAGGAGCTGTGGGGTGGCCGTGCTCACATACTGTACAGTGACACTCTGTGTTTTTAGATAAAGCTTCATTTCCTGCCACCGATTTCTTTTCCTTCCTACTTGAGCGAGTTCTCCAGCTGTGTGTCTGTGAGTTTGCCACGGCGGGATCATCGCGCTTTGATATCTTAGTGATCAGTGGAAAAAACAGTCCCGCCAGGAAGCAGTGGTGAGGCAGTGGGAGATGGGTGGTCCTCGTGCCTTCTGACCGCCAAATGTGAGGCATTAATGGCCTTTTGTTTTCTTATTTTCCTCTCCAGGACCTATAGCAAGTCAGCTTTTTAACAGTACTACTTCAAATAATTATGTTTATTTATCTGCTACTTCATTTGTAATGTGTGTGGGTGTGTGCCTGCCACAGTGCTCGCGTGGAGGTCAGAGGACAATCTGTGGGAGTCAGTTCTCTACTTCTACCTGTGGATCTCAGGGACCAAACTCAGGTCATCAGGCTTGGCAGCCAGTACCTTTACCTGCTGAGCCATCTTGTTTGTTTTCCTTTTTTTTTTTTTGAGACAGGGTTTCTCTGTGTAGTCCTGGGACTCACTCTGTAGACCAGGCTGACCTAAAACTCAGAGATCCACTTGCCTCTGCCTCCTAGTGCTGGGATTAAAGGTGTGCACCACTGCCTCCAGGGCTGAGCCCTCTTGTTGGCCCAGAAATATTACTCTTGCTGTATAGGAAGAATCTGCAGTTCCTTCAGACCTCTGGCTTCTTTTCTCATCTTTTTTTTTTTTGGGGGGGGGGGGGGGATGTTGGGGTTTTTTGGAGCCTGCCCTGGAATTAGCTCTTGTAGACCAGGCTGGCCTTAAACTCACAGAGGTCCGCCTGCTTCTGCCTCCCGATTAAAGGCGTGCGCCACTGCTGCCCAGTTTCCTTTCTCATTTTGAAACAGAGCAGTAGAGGCAAGAACTTTGGAGTTCAGGTTATTATTGTTGTTGTTATTCAGATTCTCTTGTCCGTATGATTAACAGTCTGTCTAGGCTGTTTTCTAATCTAAAAACCGGGAATAAAAACCCTTCCTCAGGGTTCCTGGGAATGGTAAATGAAATGCCCCGTTCTTACCGCAACAAGGTTTGTTTAGTCCTTCGGACTTGGACCATAAACAGCTATTATTGAGCCGGGCGGTGGTGGCGCACGCCTTTAATCCCAGCACTTGGGAGGCAGAGGCAGGCTGATCTCTGTGAGTTCGAGACCAGCCTGGTCTACAGAGCTAGTTCCAGGACAGGCTCCAAAGCCACAGAGAAACCCTGTCTCGAAAAACCAAAAAAAAAAAAAAAAAAAAAAACCAAAAAAAAAACCCAGCTATTATTGACCACACTGCTGTTATTAGAGCAAGGAGACACTTATAAGGATGTTTCCCAGCCCCCCCCCCCACCCCCGTATTATCTTTGTCTTGTTTATCATTGAGGCATAAGAATGTTGCCGTGATCCGTGAACATTTTTAATACCTTGCCTGGTGAGGGACGATTGAGAGTCCCAGAGCTCAGAGGTGTCAGGAAAAGCAGGTGCTCACTTCCATAGATGGACTTAGACTTCTGAACCCCTCAGTCTGGAAGAGAGACCTTCTCTCCTGGCTTGGCAGATGAGTGAGCACGTGCGGGAGTCCCCACGTGGGTAGTTTGAAAGGTGAGGAAAGCTCAAGCCTGGCCTGCTACTTCCCGTTTCTTTGGCCCGGATGGAGTGACTTTGCTGACCACAAAGAGAAGTTAGAATAGCCCTAATTTAAAGCAAACAAAGCTTTCCTTCAATTTTCTTTATTTGTTTTGAGACGGAGTCTCACTACTTAGTCCTGGTTGCCCTGGAGCTCACTACAGAGACCTGGGCTGGCCTTGAACTCACAGAGGTCTGCTTGCTTCTGCCTCCCCTGGACTCCTACTATGCCTGGCTCTTTAATATTTATTTATTTATTTATTTATTTTGTTTTTGTTTTTCGAAACAGGGTTTCTCTGTAGCTTTGGAGCCTGTCCTGGAACTAGCTCTTGTAGACCAGGTTGACCTCTAACTCATAGAGATCACCTGTCTCTGACTCCCAAGGGATGGGATTAAAGGTGTACACCACCACCACCCGGTTTCTTTAAATATATATATATATATATATATATATATATATATATTTTTTTTTTTTTGGTTTTTCGAGACAGGGTTTCAGCCGGGCGGTGGTGGCGCACGCCTTTAATCCCAGCACTTGGGAGGCAGAGGCAGGCGGATCTCTGTGAGTTCGAGACCAGCCTGGTCTAAAAGAGCTAGTTCCAGGACAGGCTCCAAAACCACAGAGAAACCCTGTCTCGAAAAACAAAAAAAAAAAAAAATCAAATCGAGACAGGGTTTCTCTGTGGTTTTGGAGCCTGTCCTGGAACTAGCTCTTGTAGTCTTCAAATATTTTTAAAAATTTATTTTGGCCAGGTAGTGGTAGTATTATTGAGATATAAAATTTACTCTTTTTTTTTTTTTTTTTTTTTTTTTTGTCTTGTTTTGTTTTTCGAGGCAGGTTTTCTCTGAGTAGCCCTGACTGCCCTGGAACTCTATTTGTAGACCAGGCTGGCCTTGAACTCAGAGATCTGCCTGCCTCTGCCTCCTAAGTGCTGGAATTAAAGGCCTGTACCACCACCACCCAGCCACTCTTTAATTTCTTTCTTTCTTTTTTTTTTTTAGATTTAATGAATTAATTAGTTTGTCTTTTGAGACAGGATTTTACCAAGTACCCTTGGCTGGCCTGGAACTCACTGTGTAGACCAGGCTGCTCTCAAACTTACAGAGATCCTCCTGCTTCTGCCTCCCAAGGGCTGGGATTAAAGATGTGTGCCACCAGCCTTGACTGATTCTTAAGTGTTTTGCTAGCATTTATACCTGTACACCTTGCGCACACCTGGGGCTGGTAACAGAAGTCATAAGAGGGAGTTGGAGCTCCTTGGAACTTGGATTATGAAAGATAATTGTGAGCTGTAATGTGAGTGCTGGGAACCAAACTGGGTGCTCTGCAAGAGTGATGTTTACTTCCAGCGGTGGGGCCATCATCCCGGCCTCATGCTCACTTGCAAATGCACGCTCACTCACAAATGCACGCTCACTCACAAATGCACGCTCACTCGTAAATGCACGCTCACTCGCAAATGCACGCTCACTCGTAAATGCATGCTCACTTGCAAATGCAGGGTCCAGTGGAGCTCAGCGAATTCATCCTGAGGGCAGATGCTTTTGCGCATCCATCACTACCAACTCCAGAATGTTTTTTAAAAGACTGGTTTATTTTATCTCATATGAGTGCTTTGTCTGCATGTATGTAAGCAAATCTTGTGTGTGCAGTGCCCGCAGACATCAGAAGAGGGCATCAGATGGAGCTGAAGCTGCAGATGGTTGAGAGCTGCCATGTGGCTGCTGAGAACTGAACCTAGGTTCTACAAGAACAGCCCATGCTCTTAACCACTGAGCCTCTCTCCTGTCTCTGAAAAGATATTCTGAAAAATATTTCTTTTTAGACAGTGTCTTATATAGCTCACTGTGTAGACCAGAGTGGCCTTAAACTCTCAGAGATCCACCTGCCTCTGCCTTGATGCCAGCACACCCAGCTTAGGGCACTGTGTAAGTGTGGGCAGATAAGCAGCATGTGCCATTGTCATGGAAAGGACCCGTGTTAGATAGAGCACAGCCTCTGCAGCTGATTGCCTGGCTTCAAATCCCAGTTGCTAGGTGACCTGTCTCAAAAACCTAAAATGAGGGCTAGGGATGTAGCTCAGTGGCTGACCCTTGAGGTCAAGGGTCAGTCCCAGCACCAGGGAAACTCATTCTAGTCCACCTGAGAAAGTGGGTTACTGGGTCCTGCGTCTTCAGTGGCCATAGGGCTATAGGGCGTTTAAAATTCCTCCCACCTCCACTTTTGCCAGCTTAATTCCAGGAAGGTGACCTGATATTGGGACAGATACCTTTCTTACATGATTACATTTTGCCAAACCTTGTAGTACCACTTCTGAGTTCTGGGAGGACAGGTACGGGAGGCAAGTTAGGTGGCCACTGTGTTCACAGTGAGCAAAGTAGTAAGGCCTGAAGCCGTCAGGGAGTAGGAAAGACCAGTTGAGTTCAGATCCAAGGGACTTTGCCAATCACTGAACACAGGGAATGGGTGGAGGGAGGAGGGGTCACTCCCAAGTCCTGATCTTCAGAGAAGAAGCCGAGTGAAGTGGCTAGTGGGCAGAGGCACCTACTGCCAAGCCTAAAGACCCGAGTTCACTTCCCAGGACCTACATGGTAGAAGGAGAGAGCTCACTACCTGAATTGTCCTCTGGCCTCCATCTGTGTGTTATACACACACACACACACAAACAAAATGTAATAAAAAATAAGTGCTTTAGTTAGGTTTTTTTTTTTTTCTGATTTTTTGAGACAGGGTTTCTCTGTAGCTTTGGAGCCTATCCTGGAACTAGCTCTTGTCAACCATGCTGGCCTCGAACTCACAAAGATCCGCCTGCCTCTGCTTCCCGAGTGCTGGGATTAAAGGCGTGCGCCACCACTGCCCGGCGTAGAGTTTTTTATTGCTGTGAAGAGACCCTGTGACCCCAGCAACTCTTATGAAGGAAAACATTTCATTGGGGCGGCTCACAGTTTCAGAGATTCAGTGCATTGTCTTCATGATGGGAAGCACAGCAGTGTGTAGGCAGACATGGTGCTGGAGAAGGAGACTGCCACACACTGGCAAGATTTATAGTGACACACTTCCTCCTAATATTCTACTCCCCTGTGGGCCAAGCATTCAAATGCCTGAGTCTATGGGGCCATACCTATTCAAACCACCATATTCCACTCCCTGGCCCTCATAGGCTTGTAGCCATAACATAATGCAAAATGCCTTTAGTCCAACTTCAAAAGTCCCCATTGTCTATCACAGTCTCAACAATGTTTAAAAGTTTGAAGTTCAAAGTCTTTTCTGAGATTCATGCACCCTATTAATTGTAATCTATAAAATCAAAATAAAAAACAGATTATTTTCTGTACCCCAGTAGTTTCTTTGCCAATGTATAAGCCAGACCAAGCCAAATTGAAAAAGTTGAAGAACAGGCTTATTTGAGCAAAGCTATTCCTAGGCGGGTTTTCCAGTCCCAGAGATGGAGGCTGGAGAAGCCACATGGGCAAACTAAAGCAGGGAGAGTAGATAGCTTGCAGGCAGGGGGTGATGATGCGTCCACCACAGGCTGGGCTGTGCCCAAGTATGGTCAAAAGCTGAATGCTTTAGGTGGGGACCTGGGCTGCTGGCAACTTCAAGGGAAGAGCTGCCATAGCCACCAAGAATGTGGGCTTTTTGGTACCTTCCCTTTGTTGGAGATTCTCTGAGAGGGCGGGTGAGCTGGAGGTTCCAACTGAACACAGGTCACACACTGTCACACACTTCCAACATATAATGGTGAAGGATATGCACTATTGTTCCAAAATGGAGGAAAGGGAGGATAGTGAGGAAACACTGGACCAATGCAAGACCAAGACCAGCTGGGCAAACTCCAAACTGCACTTCCGTGTGTGCTGTCAAAGCACTCTTCAGAGCTCCACTCCTTTGAGCTTTGCTGACTGCAACACACCTCTTTCTCTTGAACTGCTTCTATTCCCTGTTAGCAGCGTCCCTGGCATCTCCAACACCTGGGGGTCTCCAGGGCAACCCAGGCTTCACCTTCACAGCGTCACACAATGGCCTCTCTGTGCCTCTATTCAGGGACAACCCTGACACGTGCCTGACCTCAGCAGTTTTTCTTAGTCACAGAGGAAGACTCCATAACCCCTGTCTTCTATCCTTGACTCTAAAGCCAGGACCACATGGCTGAAACTGCCAAGTTGTGCTGCTTGCTGGGGCTGGAACCTGGTCACCTCATTTAATTATATCTTTACTAGCTTTCTGTTTTCCATGGTTTCCTTCACTGCCTTAGCTTGGCTGTCCTGGAACTCAAATCAGTAGCCCAGGCTATCTCAAATTTAGAAATAGGCTTGCGTCTTTCTCCTTAGTGCTTGGAATAAAAGGCATGCACCACCATGCCTGGACCTAAACTGGTCTTTAATTCCTTTTCACAAGTTGGAAGCTTGGGTAAGGTCTTGCCCTGAGGTCACCACTCCCTTATTCCATTCAACAACCAGCTCTTCTCTAATCTGTTTCTCTCCTTGAACACAGGTTCTAGCTCCATTCCACTCCTGGTGCCCTTTTCTCCTCAATCTGTGTGTTTTGTATGTTTCCTTGCTCAGCTTTGTCCTTGTCATTATAAATCTTTATAAGAGCCGGGCGGTGGTGGCGCACGCCTTTAATCCCAGCACTCGGGAGGCAGAGGCAGGCGGATCTCTGGGAGTTCGAGACCAACCTGGTCTACAGAGCTAGTTCCAGGACAGGCTCCAAAGCCACAGAGAAACCCTGTCTCGAAAAACCAAAATAAATAAATAAATAAATAAATAAATCTTTATAAGAATGGACACCAGTGACCACACAACAGTGTCTATGCTAGGCTGTTTTGAGATTTCCTCTGCTAAGGCAATTAATTCAAAGCTCTTTACTTTAGCTTCAGGTAGATTTTTGGACAAGGGCAAAATCAGCCACATTCTCCACCAAACTATCACAAGAACGGTCTTTAGGCCACATATTAAAATTCATCTCCTCTTGAGCCAGACCCCCACTGTTGAAATCACCTCAGCACCACTGTCTTCCATGCTCCCACTAGTATGACCCACTAAACAGCATAAAGCACTCCCCTGCTTTCCTAACACAAAGTCCCTGAGTCCACATTCCTCCAAACAAAAACACTTTCAGGCAGTACCCCAGTCCCTGGTACCAACTTCTGTCTTAGGGTTTCTGTAGCTGTGAAGAGACACCATGACCACAGCAGCTCTTATAAAGGAAAACATTTAACTGAGGTGGTGACTTAGAGTTTCAGAGGTTTAGTCTATTATCATCGTGGAAAGCATGTCAGCATGCAGACATATGTGGTGCTGAGAAGGAGCTGAGAGTTCTATGGGGTTTTTTGTTTTATTTTTTTTTTGTTTTTATTTTTGTTTTTTTTTTTTTTTTTAGTTTGTCAAGACAGGGTTTCTCTGTGAAACAGTCCTGGCTGTCCTGGAACTCACTCTGTAGACCAGGCTAGCCTCAAACTCACAGAGAAACGTCTGCCTCTACCTCCTGAGAGCTGGGATTAAAGGTGTGAGCCACCAATGTCTGGAGAGATTTCTACAGTTTGATCCCCTACACACTGGCAAGACTTGAGCTTCTGAGACCTCAAAGCTTGTCCCCAAAGTGACATACTACCTCCAACAAGGCTACATCTACTCCAACAAGGCCTCACTTCCTAATAGTGCTACTCCCTGTGGACCAAGCACTCAAACACATGAGTCTGTGGGGCCATACCTATTCAAACCACCACATCAAGTTTTACAACAAAATACTGAGCTCTGCCACACTTGATTTCCTTATCTATGGTATTGTAATAAGAGGCCACTTGTTGTTCATTTCCCGGCTGCCCAGACTCCTGAAATAATCACACAGAAACCATATTATTTAAATCACTGCTTGGAGCCGGGTGGTGGTGGCGCACACCTTTAATTCCAGCACTCGGGAGGCAGAGGCAGGCGGATCTCTGTGAGTTCGAGACCAGCCTGGTCTACAAGAGCTAGTTCCAGGACAGGCTCCAAAAACCACAGAGAAACCCTGTCTCAAAAAACCAAAAATAAATAAATAAATAAATCGCTGCTTGGCCCATTAGCTCTAGCTTCTTATTTGCAAATTCTTTTTTTTTTAAATAAGGAAACTGCTTTTTTTTAAAAATTATTTTTATTTATTTATTATGTATACAATATTCTGTCTGTATGTCTGCAGGCCAGAAGAGGGCACCAGACCTCATTACAGATGGTTGTGAGCCACCATGTGGTTGCTGGGAATTGAACTCAGAACCTTTGGAAGAGCAGGCAATGCTCTTAACCACTGAGCCATCTCTCCAGCCCCCTTATTTGCAAATTCTTACATCTTAATTTAACCCATCTCCATTAATCTGTGCATCACCATGTGGTTGTGGCCTACGAGCAAAGTTTCAGCGTGTCTGTCTCTGGCAGCAGCCCCATGGCTTCTCTCTGACTCCACTCCTCTTTCTCCCAGCATTCAGTTTAGTTTTCCCTGCCTAGCTCTTTCTGCCCTGCTCTGCTCTAGGCTCAAAGCAGTCCTTTATTAACCAATGGCATTCACAGCTTGCAGAGGGGGGACTCCCACATCCCTATGGAATGACAGGCTTGGATTGGGTGGTCCATGAGATCCTGACCAGTTCTGAAGCTGAGCATCACATTCCATATTGTGCATCAGCTCCCACTTGCCGGGCATGACTGCTAGGCAGATTTGAGGGCTGAGCAGAAGATGGACTCTTCCTTTAAAAGTAGCCAATCTCTGGCCCTGGTGAACTGCTGAGTGTGGCAGAATTACCAGATGCTAGAATTTGAGGCTAAGACCCTGTAGAGAAGAAAAATGAGGCCTGATGGGGAGGCCATGGAGCAGACTTGAGGACTCCTTGCCCCACCCCCATGCTCTCCCTATTGGTGCTTTTCGCCCTTCTCAGTCCTGGTTGTTACAGGAGCAGCTCTGCAGTGTAAGGAATGTGGACACTAGTCATGAGGATGTAGGAGAGGCAAGTGGGGCCTGGGTCACCCCAGACGCATACCTCAGGCCTGGGACCACTTCTCTTTCCTCTAAGCAAAAAGCTTTTTTTTTTTTTTTTTTTTTTTTTGTTTTTGTTTTTTGAGACAGGGTTTCTCTGTGGTTTTGGAGCCTGTCCTGGAACTAGCTCCTGTAGACCAGGCTGGTCTCGAACTCACAGAGATCCACCTGACTCTGCCTCCCAAGTGCTGGGATTAAAGGCGTGCACCACCACCGCCCGGCGCAAAAAGCTTTTTAGTAGTTTAGATTTTATTTTATTTTTTTTAAATTTTCTGTGTATGGGTGTTTTTCCTGTTGTGTGTGCCCATGCATGCAGTGCCCGTGGAGGCCAGAAGAGGGCACTGGATCCTCTAGAACTGGAGTTTATAGACAGTTGTGAGCCACCATGTAGGTGCTGGGATTTGAGTCTGGGTCATCTGGAAGAGCAGCCAGTGAGCCATCTCTTCAGCCCTCAAAGGCTTATTGTTAGAGGCAATGAGGGCCAGAATATACCTGGGTTTGGTCCCCCGGCACCACATAAAATCATGTGTGGTGGTGGTGTGTGCTTGTAATCACAGCACTTGGGGAGGTGAGGTAGGATGATCAGCTCCATGTGGAATCTCAAAAAAAAAAAAAAAAGTCAAGGGAGTCAGTATTAAAAGAAGTTACAGTACTGGCCCTTACTCTCTGGTCTGAGAATCTGTGCAGTGGGAGCAGGAGTTCAAGGAAAAAAGTTGTTTGAGAAGCTGAGGGCTTTGGATGTAGTAGTCTGGTCAGTACCTGGGTGCTATCCCCACACTGAAAAGCAGCGAGCCTTGGGGTCTGGAAGACTTCCACAGAGTGTCCGTGTAAATGGGGTCCTGTTGCCAAATGGCTTGGCATTTAAGATGGATAATTCTTTTCTGGTGTTTGCTCAGCTTCCGTGTCAACACCAGACACCTGCTAGTTTTTCCCACCAAAGCTTTCCCACCGTTGCAACTGGCCAAGACACTTCTGGCAACACTCTCTGTGGGTTTGTTTTTTCAGCGTGGCTGAGGCTAGCCCTTGGCTTCCTGCTGTCTGTTCAGAGCGTGTGCGGTGTTCTCCAAGCCAGAGCATGCCAATCTCTGGCTTTCAGGTCTGTTAGAGAAGAGGCAGCTTAAGCAGAGCCTGGGTCTCTGAGTGCTGACCTTACCCACTCGGGACCTAGTGCCTGCTGGTGTGTGCCGCATTCTCCCGTGCCGTGAGGGAGCCACAGACAGACCACAGCTAGCTAGCTACAAACTGAAAAGCTGTTCAGACTTGTGCTTCCCCCTGCTGAAGGTCAACAAGTGACCGGCTTTCCGGTTCTTCCACTAAGCATATGTCATGTTTGTAATCAAATAAAGTAGACGTGGAGCTGGGTAAAAATACGTGGCAAAGTGAGAACAGCCTGCTGGGCTGGGCCTGGAGCTCAGTGTTAGGGTGCTTGCCTCTTGGAGCTGAAGCCCATGATCTCCCAGCATAACAAGGAAAAGAAGAAAAGGAGGAGAAGGGAGATACATAGACATTAATTAGGTCTAGTGATTGGGCTTGTTGGGAAAGAGACTTGCTCCCACAGACCTGACAGCCTGGGTTTGATCTCTAGAACCCATGATGGAAGTGATTCCGGAAAGTTGTTCTCTGACCTTCACACATGTACCGTGACGCCTGCCCTCTGACCTCCACCCATGCACCATGGAACATACCCTCTGACCTCCACCCATGCTTCGTGGCACCTGCCCTCTGACCTCCACCCATGTGCCATGGCACCTGCCCTCTGATCTCCACCCATGTGCCATGGAACCTACCCTCTGACCTCCACCCATGTGCCATGGCACCTGCCCTCTGACCTCCACCCATGTGCCATGGCACCTGCCCTCTGACCTCCACCCATGTGCCATGGCACCTGCCCTCTGACCTCCACCCATGTGCCATGGAACCTACCCTCTGACCTCCACCCATGTGCCATGGCACCTACCCTCTGACCTCCACCCATGTGCCATGGCACCTGCCCTCTGACCTCCACCCATGTGCCATGGAACCTACCCTCTGACCTCCACCCATGTGCCATGGCACCTGCCCTCTGACCTCCACCCATGTACTGTGGAACCTGCCCTCTGACCTGCACCCATGTGCCGTGGCACCTGCCCTTACAGGTATACATCACACACAGCACACAAAAACAACAAAGGAAAGAAGTCAGTGAAAGGAAGAGTGGGAATGGCCTGGAGCATCCCTGTACCTCAGGGGTGGCGAGCTCCTAGAGGAGGAGGGGAGGAACGGACAGCCACAGACCGCATTGGTCTCCCTGATGATCTGTGTTCCTCGGGGGCGGGAAGCCTGGCAACTGTCAAAGTGAGGCCGGACCCACCACACATGGTGCTGATTATTTTTTCCCTGCACTTTTCTTTTTGTCTGAAAATGGATGTAAAATGCTTTTACACTTTGAGCAAAAAAATTTTTCCCTTTGAGGTAGAATCTCATACTGTAATCTAGGCTGGCCTGGTATACTCTGTGTAGCCAATGCTAGCCTCAGCTTTCCAAGTTCCAAAATTACAGGTGTGTACTGCCACTCACCCTGACCCCTGCAAATGACGAATGTCTATTTAAAAGTGGAGTGGAGACCAGCTTTCCCTGGTGTTGAGTGTGGAATTCTTAAGGAACCTGGTTGGCACAAGCTCATAGGTGAATTGTTTTTCTTTTAAATATTTATTTAACTTTATTTTGTGTGCATTTGGTATGAAGGTGTCAGATTCCCTGAAACTGGGGTTACAGATAGTTGTGAGCTGCTATGTGGGTTCTGGGAACTGAAGCCAACACTCTGAACCACTGAGCCATCTCTCCAGCCCCTCACAGGGGAATGGCACTTTGCTCTCCAGCTCTGTAGTCAGTCTTCGTCCAGCCCCTGTGATAGTCTTGATTTCTCCCCTTCTCTGACTTCCCGCCTGTCTTTGTTGAGGTTCAGCAAAGTGACCCCAATTCAGATACATCATGGTCTGGTTTAAGAACACTCTAACAAATTCAATGTGGGCTCCGCTGCCTCTGCTGCTGAGACCCATCATTTATCTCACTTCTGGCAGCCAGCACATCTTTGAAAAATAGGCGCTCGTGAGCGGAAGAGCGAGCTCTTCCTTGTAGCTGATGATCTCTGGCCCGAAGGCTCGTACGATTAGCCTTTTCTTGTGAGGATCGGAGGATCTTACTTTTTTATCCAGTCAGCTAACCTAACTGGCCTGGTGGGAAGCCTCCTGCCTTGTTTATTGTTTAATGTTTGACTCCAGAGTGCTTTGGACTTAAGGGTTCAAGGGCTTGAGTCCGAGAATCTGAAAATGCTAAAATGCAAACCCATGCCCCCCCTCGATATTGTGGTTGCCTTTTAATTTTTGTAAACCTCCCTCTCTTCTCTGCGAGCCAGACTTTCCCAGTACTCTGGTACCTCTCGACTTTTTCACGTCCTTTTCCTCTGCCTAGGAAATGCCAGGAATACACCGGTGTAGCCTTTCCGTGTTAGTGTTTCTGTAGCAGCCTGTGGGCTGAATCACTTAGTAACCTTCCAGAACGGTGTCCGGAACTCAGACTCAGCGGGAGACGATTCCCTCAGAACTAAAAGAAACAGTGTTTCACTTGGTTTGAAACTGCCACAATAGTGTCTAACACCTTATATGCTACTCTAAAAAGTAAAAAAAAGTGTGGAAGTGATTGGCCGGCCCCCAGTCTTCTTTGAAAGCTTCTTAAGGATTTCCTCTGTCACAAGAAACAGAAGGGTGAACTTGACTGGAGAGATTAAGAGCACTCAGTGCTCTCACAGAGCGCCTGGGCGCACAACTATCTTCAACTCCAGTCCCAGAGGATCTTAGGCTCTCTTCTGACCTCTGAGGGTCTGCCTGCAAGTGGTACATACATGCTCACACAGGCACACAGGCAGATACATGAATAAGAACAAATAAATCTGAAATATAGATTTGGTAAACTCTGAGTTCTGTTTCCTAAACATTGGGTGAAGATTAAACCATAAATAGGGAGGGAGGAAGCAAGCCAGGGTCTCTTGGCAGTGTGTGCTGGGCTGAGTTCTCATGTGTGCAGTCCCACCCACAGCCTGCTCACCACCACCAGGAGCTGCGCCAGGCCTCTCAATGCTCTCAGGATTGCTTGGTTTGTGTCTTAAAAAGGTGATGCCCGCAGAAGCCCTACGTCAGGGAGAACACTCTCCCTGAGGCCTGCCCGGTTCTGCAGCTTCACCATCAAAGCTCTGCTCCTGGTGTGTCCCTGTATCATAGATATAAATATGTGAACACATTGATTTTAATAGTTTTACAAAATATATGGAGTCGTTATGCTACAGTTCTGCATCTGTGAGGCTGTTCTCTGTTGTCAGCTTGACTCCATCTGGAATCTACTCAATCCAGATGGCTAGGTACACCTGCGAGGGTTTTTCCTTTTTTATTTTCTTTTTCCTTTTTGTTTGTTTGTTTTTTTAAATACTTATTTATTATGTATACAATATTCTGTCTGTGTGTATGCCTGCAGTCCAGAAGAGGGCACCAGACCCCATTACAGATGGTTGTGAGCCACCATGTGGTTGCTGGGAATTGAACTCAGGACCTTTGGAAGAGCAGGCAATGCTCTTAACCTCTGAGCCACCTCTCCAGCCCCTGTTTGTTTGTTTTGAGACAGGGTTTCTCTGTATGGCCTTGGCTGTTCTGGAACTTACTCTGTAGACCTCAAACTCAGAGATCTGCCTGCCTTTGTCTCTGTTGGGATTAAAGGCATGGGCCATGACCACCTAGCTGCAATTTTCTTTTAAGTAGAAGATCCACTTTTTTTTTTTAAATCTTCTCTCATACAATACATCCTGACTGTGGCAACCCCCCCATGCTCTCTCACTTCCTCTCTGCCCTAGATTCACTGCTCTTCGATTTCACTTCAGAAAAGAGCAGGCCTCCCCGTGATACCTGCTGAGCACATCATAACAAGATACAGTAAGACTAGGCATGTAAACTCCCATAGCAAGGCTTGTGAGGCAATCCTGTAAGAGGAAAGGGGTCCCAAGAACAGGCAAAAGAGTCAGAGACACCCCCACTCCCACTGTTAAGAGTTATTGTGGCATATTACACCCCAGAAAAGTACATGAAACACAAATGTGTGACGTGATGACCTGATGGATAATCAACGCGAGCATGCGTGTTCACTCCCCAGGACCCCTGTGTTTCTTATTTGTTCTCTACACCCTCCCTCCATAGAGAGCCATGTCCTTGACTGTTAGCCATTCCTTTTTTGTTTTGAGACAGTCTCACCATGTGGCCCTAGCTAGCCTGGGCCTCGCTCTGTAGGCCAAGCTGGGCTTAAACTCACAGAGATCTGTGCCTTTTCTCCCAAGTGCCGGGATTAAAGGTGTGTGCCACCACTGCCCGGCATGTAGATGTCCTTTGCTAGGACACTTAGAGATGGATTCACATTGTTGCCCACAGACTTATTTCCTAGTGTCCCTAGTACAGGATGTTCTGTTACCATGTTACAGTTTGTTTCACTAGTCGGTGTAGAAGGACATTAAGGTGTTTCTCCTGAGATCCAGAAGAATGTTGGTGATTTGAATAGGTTTAAATATGCCTCCTGATACACATGCCTGTGTAGTTATCTTAATGTAAGTATCTGGGGAGGGGGATCTGGAGAGATGGTTCAGAAGTTCCCAGTACCTGCAATTGTCTGTAAATGAAACTCCAGAGGACCCGGTGCCCTTTTCTGACTGCCTTGGGCACCAGACACATAAGTGTTGTGCAGGCATAGATGTAGGCAAAGCACCCATGCACATACAAACATACAAATACCTTTTTTTCAGGGGGGGGGGAGCAGGATCTCTCATTGTGTCTTTGGCTGGCCTAGAGCTCTCTATGTGGACCAGGCTGGCCTCAGACTTCACAGAGATCCGCCTGCCTCTGCCTCTCGAGTGTCGAGTGCTGGATTAAAGGTGTGCACCACCACTGCCTGGCCAACAGTTTTATTTTTATTTTTAAATATAGGTATTTGGGAGTGAAAATACTGGGTCTTAGGTTATACATATCTCATTCCTCCTAGAGATGGCCACATTGTGCTTTTGTTTTATTTTTAGTGGAACTGGAGTTCATGAAAAAGAGGTTTTAAACATAGATTTAAGCAGATCTTAACAGTGATACTATGTAGGCTTCCCCCTTTGAAACATTGGCTCTTGGAGCCAGGAGGACCTTAAAACTCTGGGAGGTACACAATTTACAAACCTCTCAAAAGGTAAGAAAGTTGCAGGATTCACAAGTCCCACTCACAAGTTAGCCTGGTCGTTGGACATGGACACTGCTCTTGGGCAAGGCATCTCTCTGGGTCCATGCTGCTTTCTGTAAAGACAGGACTGCCCACTGGGCAGGAATGCTAGGGCACTGAAATTTTCCCAGGGAAAATGAGCATTGTCAAGGGCCATCTTGAAGGGTAGGCTGCTGTCTTTTGGGATGATTTGGGTGTCATTCTTGGAAGCAGGCTACTTTTCCAAGTCCCATGAGTTCAGAGTCCAGTGTGTCACCAAGTTTTTAGCTGGCACGTTTAGCTTCTTCACTAAACTTGTGTCCCTGCTTTTAGCATTCAGCCCGTGTATGGAGCTCAGCACCCTCCTCTGGATCCTCGGCTCACCAAAAAGTAAGTCAAGACCTTATCCCTCACTGTCTCCTCCCTCACCCACTGCCTCCTCTAGTTGCTGAGGTGACGTTTCCTCTCTGGCCTTCCAGCTGCTTCTCTGCCGTGGGTAGGCCAGGAACAATCTTCTCACTGTGTGGCTAGCTTCAAACTCCCATCTCCCTCTGCCTCCAGAGTGCTGTGATTTTAAAGCTGTGCGCAACCACTGCCTGGCGTGAAAACTTTTACAAAGATTTTTATCCTATTTTTACGTGTGTGTGTGTGTGTGTGTGTGTGTGTCCACCCACATAGCCAGAAGAGGGGGTTGGATCCCAGGGAACTCTGAAGTTGTAGGGGTGAATGAACTCAGGTTGTCTGCAAGAGCAGTAATCACTCTTAGCTGAGCCATCTCTCTAGCTCTGTGGAAGCTCTTTTTAATGAGACAGACAGACAGACAGACAGACAGACAGACAGTCTGAATATAATGAGTGAATTCTATGAAGGAGGCACTTTAAGCGCTGTACACCTGCCTCCTGCTTCCTTTTGAACTTGGGAGTGAGTGAGGTGAGGTGCCCAGGGCTGTGACAAGCGACTGAAGCTCCTAGGAAAGGCCAGAGACTGGAGGTGTCCCCGTGACCTGACAGCCTGCTCTGTGCCGTGTAAGCATTGCAGTTGAGTGTTCTGCTGCTGTAGCAGAAGCATCCCATTACATCTCAACCAGCTAGTTTTGTAATTGCCCGAGAGCCATGGCGTTCACATGTAAATCCACTGTCCATCCATTCTAGAGCAGTGGGCACACTTTAATGCTCAGGTTTATGTTTGAGTCCTGGTCACTCACCTTACTGTGCCCATCATCACCTGGGTTTTCACTCATTCTGTATTGAGGGCAGATCTTCAGGAAGATGACCTTGTCCCAGACTGCCCAGCAAATTCTAATAGCTTTGTTTTCTCACCTGTTAACAATGTAAAGCCTGGGGCTGGAGAGATGCCTCCGAGGTTAAGAGCACTGGCTGCTCTTCCAGAGGACCTGAGCTCAATTCCCAGCACCCACATGGTGGCTTACAACCATCTGTAATGCGTTCCAGTGCCTTCTTCTGCATACATAATAAACAAACAAACAAATAAATAAAGTAAAGCCCAGGATGCCCCCTGGTCACTTCACGGAGTCATATTGCAGTTGACGTCACTTGGCTTCACAAATCAGAATGAACTGGCTCTGATTCATGGCTTCCCCTGTCTCATGTATGTGCTGGCTCAGTATTAATAGTCTCGAACACGGGGGGCACCATGAGCGGAGCACCAGACTGTTTTACAATCCCAGATTGTTGCCATAAAACATTTATTGCCCTTGTTTTAGTGCCTTTGTTTGGACGTTTTGATTGCTTTCTCTGCTCAGCTCCAGACCGTCATTTATCACCACACGGTTAATCTCCATCATGGTAGAAGCCTCTACATCCGGTCCTTAATTATCTAAACTGCATGAGCACACTAAGTCATCTCGTGTCCATGTACACGACTCCAATTTGCTAAATTATTACTATTAGCGGCAATATTGCCTGCAATAATTTTTATAGCTCGAATAAAACCAGTGTATTTGCTGAGCAGCCCCATCAGCCACTAGCTGCCATGACAGGCTTCTAAACGATACTGTGCGGCGGGTCCCAGGTTACAGCACTAGCTCACACGAAGTCATATGATGCTCCAAGGGGGGCTGTTTGAATGTTGCTTTACATCAGTTAGCCAGTGTCAGGCGTTTTTCCAGTATAATTCTACATGTCCTCCTAAACATGTATGGCTCGTATTTCAGCCAGAACAGTTCTATAGACAGAGCAGCTGTTGCAGAAAAGCAGAGCAGTGTTGTGTTCCCAACACTATAACCATGGCCACTCTTCAAGTCTCAAATCTATCTGTTCATGTTTTTAAGAGGTTTTGTTTTTGTTTGTTTTTGATTTTGTTTTGTTTTGTTTTGGTTTTGGTTTTTTGAGACAGAGTTTCTCTGTAGATTTGGAGCTTGTCCTGGAACTAGCTCTGTAGACCAGGCTGGCCTCAAATTCACAGAGATCCACCTGCTGCTGCCTCCCAAGTGCTGGGATTAAAGGCATGTGCCACCACCACCTGGCTTGATTCATTTTCTAATTTTTTTTATGTGTATGAGTATTTGCTTCCATGAATGTATATGCACAGTATTTTTTGTGCCTGGTGGCTGAGGAGACCAGAAGAGGGCATCAGAACCTCTGGTACTAGAGTTCAAATAGTTGTGAGCCACCACGTGGGTGCTGGGGACTGAACCTGGTCCTCTGCAAGAGCAGCCAGTGCTCTTAACCTCTGAGCTGTCTTTTCAACCCCAAAGACACATTTATTAAATTGCGTGTTTGTGTCTGTGTTTGGGGGTATGTGCTCATGAGTGCAGGTGCCTGAGGAGGTCAGAGAGGTGTTGGATCCCCTGGGGAGAACACCTTAGAAATGGGGCCTTTGCTCTTCTAGCACAGCCTGCTCTGTTGTACAGTGGTCCTGCCTTGCTGAGAGGCTGGGTGAAGGGTCTTAATGATGTTTTTACCTGACTGTGGGCCAGTTCCCATGGATCGTAGACATTCACATGGCTGCTTCCTCTGTGAAGTCCGGAGTTAATTGTTCTAAAAGGGGTGGGTGGGGGGACACACACACACCCCAGAGCAGCACCAAGCTCAAACTTTCTTTTGTCGGCTGGCAGAGTGAAGAGAGGAGCCTTTTCATTCTGAGATTAAGGTTGTGTGTATGGACAGTTAACGTTCCACCCCCTCGCATCCCTCATCCCTGCCAGCAGCTTACATCCTGCTCTAGTAACAAATCCACTCGACACCTCAGTGGAGTCCACAGTTAAGGCTTAGTTCTTGCTTTGTCTGTCCTTTGTGGGGTGGGGCAGGTGTGGCGGGCAGGCTGTAGTCCCCCTAGTCACTCAGTGACTCAGGCAGAGGGAGTTCCTGTCACTGGAACCTCGCAGGGCCCAGTGACTAGGAGGGCCATGGGGCAGCTACCAGCGTGGCATGGCTTCCTCACTTCTCTTAGCTTAAATTGACCAGACTGTTTGATGGATGATGGAGGATGCTGGGAATAAGAGAACATGTGGAGAGCTGAGACCTGGCTCTCTGCATCTGTGAGACACTCTTTAGGAGCAGCGGCTCTGGGCAGTTTGCTCCGAGTGCAGTGTGTGCTGGGGCAGTTGGTTATGTCGTGTGACAAATGCTGATGGTCAGGGGTGCCGTGCTCAGTAATGCCGTCTCTTTTCTTGAAGCTTCATCAAAGAACGGTCCAAAGTCAACTCAGTTCCTCTGAAGAACAAGAAGGCCTCCAGTTTCCATGAGTTTGCCCGGAATACCAGTGACGCTTGGGACATTGGCGATGACGAGGAAGAGGACTTTTCCTCACCTCCTTTCCAAACTCTGAACTCAAAAGTGGCTTTGGCAACTGCGGCCCAAGTCCTGGAAAACCATAGCAAGCTGAGGGTAAAACCTGAACGGTCCCAGTCGACAACATCAGACGTCCCTGCCAGCTACAAGGTCATAAAGTCCAGCAGTGATGCCCAGCTCTCCCGAAACTCCGGTGAGTCCCCCCTGCCCTCCATAGCCTCTGCCTCTCAGTAGAGCGCAGCTAGAGAGAAAGAAGTTCCTGCACAGATCTCCATGGGACGATTTCAAACAAACAAACCAATAAAAAACCCTCATGCCTGAGCTGTGACACCAGCAGGCCTAACTGGTCACAGGCTGTCCCTGCCCTTCCTGCTGGGTCCTTTCTTCCTAGCACACCAACATTCCCTGCCATTCCCCTGCTTCTCCCTGCCCTGCAGTGGCATCCACAGCTCTCCGTGATGAGGTTGTTTGACATTGCTCTAGTCCTGGTCAGGTTTACAGATACTGACTTGTATTTAAAGGTGTCAGCGACTGAGTTCACAAATGGTTCACCTCCTCACCTCTGGAAGCCTTTTTTTCAGGTCGCAGCTCCCTGCTAGTCACCCACCACCACGGTGAGTGGCTGGGAGGAAAGACCCATTTTGTTCTCTCCCCACCCCCAGGGTTTCTCTGTATAGCAACTCTCGCTGTCCTGGAACTCATTCTGTAGACCAGGCTGGCCTTGAACTCACAGAGATCTGCCTGCCTCTGCCCCCCAAGTGCTGGGGTTAAAGGCGTGCACTGCCACCACTACCTGGCTTTTTTGTTTTCTTCTTTTGGGAAACTGGCCTCAGTTACTATGGGAGGTTATGGTAGTTTTGGTTGTCTGGGGACTTTCTGTGTACATTTAAGAACCCATTTGCTGTGCTTACTTAATGTTGCTCCAAAGGGTTTTATGTAGTAAATCAGCTACTCCGAGCTGGGCAGGAAAGTGCCTTTATCCTGGTTACAGGTCATGAACAAAAAGGACAGAGGATGCCAGAGTCCTAGCATGTGTCCTGCCTCTGGCTCTGTGAGTTTCTTTCACAGCTTCAGTCCTTGCATGAGGCTGTGCCAGCTTGGCTGTAGGGTCTTTACTGTAATTCTGTCGTTTGCCTTTGCTGAGACAGGGCCCAGCTTGAACCCACAGTGCCAGTCTGAGACAGGCATTCAGCAGTGATTGACCAGGTGGCCCAAGCTATGGCTGAGGTTCCCAATGACAGGAAGGGCCCTGCCATGATCCCTGCAGGCTGCCCTGTGTAACTGGGCCCCCCACATGTCCCCTTGTGGATGTTCCCTCTGTGTGCATCTGCCTGTAAACAGATGCTGGAGATGCCCGTCTGTCTAAGCTTTGCTGCAAGTGATTGCATTTTCTAGACCCCAGTTGTCGCCATGGGCGCCCAGCCAGGTGCCTGTGACAGCTGTCACAAGCGTCTGCAGCGCTGACTAGTTCCTGCTCAGTGTTTAATGTCTGCATTTAAGGCAAATATTGAGGAATGTGACCCAGGCTTGAGAAAGCTGTTCCTGCAACTGTTTTCTCTGTTTCAATTAATTATAAAGAGTGTTGGAGTCAGACAGCCCCAGGGCATCACCTCCGTTTCCCTAGTTCCTCAGCTTCTCCAGGCTGAGTTTGTTCTTCTGTAAAATAGTTGTCAGTTCTTAGCAGGTGTCAAGCATCCTGTGAGAGGCCATGCTAGAATGGATAACATAGCACTGTCTACGTAGCGAGCGCCCCATGAGCTAGTCCTGCACTATGACTCCCCACCCACTATCTGCTCAGATCATCTACAGCAGGAGCATAGCTCAGCCCCTGTTGCTTCCACTGCTTCAGAGATAGCATGGTAGAACCTGAAGCCGGCTCATTTGAGTGGGAATGTGGAGCCCAGAGGAGCCAGATCCTCAGCACTGGGCTGCCTGAAGCCAGGGCTTCCTATCCGCCTCGAGGGCTCCTGGTGGGCCAATGGCAGTTGTAGAGGACAGCCAGTGCTCGGCAGGGTCATGGCTTAGCCTTTCATGCACTCTGTGTTCATGGGGGAGAGGAGCTCTGCCTTTGGCTGTGTGGCCACCACTCACCCCAAGCCGCTGGGGAGAGATCCAGGTTAAGGCAGAAAGAGCGTCATCTCCCTTGGTTTCACCATGCACTTTCTCAGAAGTCCCTGCAACATCTGGAGTTGGCTGGCCCCAGCACAGTTGGCCACAGCTGTCCTCTGCAGGTGCATGTGTGGCCCTTCCTCTGCACGGGAGCAGAGCCCTGCTGGGCCTTACCCTCCCGCTGCCCCTCAGCTGGATCCTCAGGCAGTGCCACAGGCCCAGCCCCTGCCCGGAGGAGGTGCCATACCACATCCTGAGCAGGCTTAGGGTGTCTGACCCATGACTTCCCATGCAGTTCTCTTTCTTTGAAATCCCCTCAGGTGATACTCGCCTGAGGGACCCACTCCACAAACAGCAGTCTCTCCCTCTGCGGCCCATCATCCCCCCTTGTCGCCCGGATCTCAGACCAGAATGCTTCTGGAGCCCCTCCAATGACAGTCCGGGAGAAAACACGCCTAGAAAAGTTCCGTCAGCTGCTTTCCAGCCACAACACCGACTTGGGTGAGTTCCCCGGAGCCGTGGGGAAGTAGGTGGTGCTGTGGTGACTGGGGTCCTCAGAGGACAGAAGCGTCTTCTCTTCCTTCTTTTACTTTGTCTGGGGCCAGAGCCATGATGCACAGGTTAGAAGTCTGTTATCAGAGACTAGGGACTGCCGTCATTGTGACTGTCAGTGCGGTCCCTGTGCTCCATCTCTGCTACCTCCAGGGGTTCTCACACAAGTCCACACCTGGAAGTGCAGTGCTTACTTCCTGGGCCAAGGTTGCCTGATACTGACATTGAGAAATGAATCTTGCCCGGGTTAGGTTGGTGGGATCATAGCAGGACTGGGGCTGTGACAGTTTATTGCAGGCACTCAGACTTTTTATACCCTTATCAGAAACAGAATACACTGGTGGTTGCTAGGATACAGTGATGTTTGCAGGCTATGTTGCATGCTATTCAGGGTTCACAAGATTCATGCTTAAGACCAGTTGTCCTGTCAGACTTCTATATGCTTCTTTGACTTGTAGGAAATGCAGAGATATACAGTGGCCTCAATGCCTTGCTGCCTGAGGGAGTGCACTGGTCTCTCTAGTGCCTCAGAAGCCACAGTCTCTAATCTGAAAAACCTGTGATACCTGCCTCTCCAGGCAGCTAGACCAGGCCAGCTCCATGATTCCCTGTGCACGCCCACAGCTTCTCTGAGCCAGTGACTGCTGCAGGTGTCCTGGCCTCCGGCAGCTGCTTGTCTTGGTAGGAGACATCTGGCCGAGGCTTGTTTTGGGCCTTTGTGGAAGCCCTGATTCAGGGAAGCTACTTTCTCTTGTAGATGAATTGAGGAAGTGGAGCTGGCCAGGCGTTCCCAGGGAAGTTCGATCGGTCACCTGGAGACTCTTGTCTGTGAGTTCTACCCACCGTGAGAAGCGTGGGCATCACACAACCCTCTGCCTGCCAAGATTGGTCTGGGAATGTTGATCTTATGCCATAGAATTCTCTAGTCCCGCCGCCTAGCAGGCTGTGAGGCTGTGTCAGAAGAGACACGTGCTTGAGAGTTTATTCCCACGCCTGCAGGTGAGTGTGTTCCTACAGATGTATGCAGAGGAGGCCAGAAGCTGACTCCTGTGGTCACAGTGTCACTTTCTTAGCAGCGTGGGGAGGATCTAGCAGCACAGGAAGACCCCAGGATGCTGGCTGAGAGCAAACATCGACACTCCTGAGTGTTCGAAATCTATCTCCCAGCTCTGATGAGTCAGTTCACCGGCCTCTCAGAAGCCAGACAGGCCTGACTTTGACCACGCTCAGCAGCACCCCAGCTCCTGTTCTGGGATGGATGCTCATTCACTTAGTAAAGGCTTCCAAAGGCCTGCATGCTATGTGCGCTCCCCAGATCACACAAGCGCCCGTGCCAGTTCTCCAGGCACTCACCATGGGATGTGCTACATAATGCCTTTAACGGTGTGTGGTGGGGTCTCTTGTCACTGTCCCCAGCCCCTGGTCTTACAGCTGTGCGGTCAGTGCCTCTACCACTTCTAGTAGAAGTTCAAATGCTCAGAATGAATCTGGCAAGCAGAAAGGGAACAGGAGGCTTAGGAGGAAGAATGGGATCCAGGCTGGGAATAAGAACAGAAGCCAGGGTGCCAGTTCTGTCCTAGTCTTTTGATTCCATTCAGCATGTTGAGCTGATGGTTCCCACTGTTACTCTGGAAAAGAATGTGTAATCTGTACCAAGAAGTGTCACAGATGTTGCCAGGTCCTTCTATTTCCCTGGGAGGCTGTGACTTGGGTCCAGCTCCCTCCCTCTGACCTCCATTTAATGCTCAGTGGGACCAAAGCCATAGGCAAGTTTGGAAACCTGGCCTCCCTTCATCTGCCCACCCAGGGTCCACTAACCAGAAGGGAGCAAGCACCACGTGGCCTGAACCAAAAAGAACCCACCTTGTCCTCTCCACACTCTTCTTTCTGTACCTTGGTGGTTTCCCAGCCACTGCTCAGGCTAAAGTGAAAATTCATCCTCTGACAGGCAGTGTTGTCTTTAGGGCTATCTCCCCGCAAACACCGAGCGGCGGAAGCTGACCCTGCAGCGGAAGCGGGAGGAGTACTTTGGCTTCATTGAGCAGTATTACGACTCTCGCAATGAGGAGCATCACCAGGATACCTACAGACAGGTGAGTCTGCCTCCAGCTGAGATACCCAGCAGTGCCCCTGGAACCTCCTGGTGCAGTCCGATGTCCTGTGTGTCTAGGGCTCCCTTGCCTCTTTTCATCCAGCAGCTCTGACTCTGGTGTTTTACAGTTGAACTTACCGTGTATGTGTGTGTTGTGTGTATTTAAATTTTATTTTCATTTTTATCTGTGTGTACGTGTGTGGATGTGTATGAACATGCACACATGAGTTCAGATGCCCATGGAAGCCAGAAGAGGGTGTTGGATCCTTGGAGCTGGAATAGAAACTATTGTGAGCTGCCCCATGTGGGTCTGCAAACCAGACTTAAGTCTTCAGGTAGAGCAGCAAGCACTCTTAGCTGCTGAGCCAGCTCCTGATCTTTTTCTTCCCTGAGATGGGGCCTCACTCTACTCAGGCTGACGATGAACCTGCCTCAGCTTCCTTATTGTCGGGGCTGTGGGTATGTGCTGCTTACATCCTTCAGTAGATGTGCTTTAGCCCTTGCCAGTGGTGGTGCTTTCGTCTTTCATGTGTGTACAAATCTTCACACATACACAGACACAAGTGTGTACACACACACACACACATCCCTCTTGGATTACCGGTAGGTGTAGGAGTTGGTCACAAAGGCGCGGTTGACTATCCCGTGCGGATTAGGGGCCATGGGACACACAGCAGAGACAGAAGGCTCAGAAGTGGAGAGTCCCACTTGGACTGGCACCAGTGTGCCCTGTGACTGCTACAGTGCCCAGTCAGCACCTCTGCCTGCAGAAGTCCTAGGACCTGCAGAAGTGTCTGCCAGCGGCAGCCTCACAGGAGGGAGAGCTGCATGGCTGTCCCCAGAAACCTCGTGACTTCTGAGTGAACAATGTCTTTAGGGCACTGGAAAGGCCTCAGAGCTGATGCTAACTACATGACCTCATGGGCGCAGAAGCGAGAGCTTTGGCTCTGGTGACTGAAGCCAGTTGCCCTGACGCTCTGTCCTTGCTGACCTCATGAGCAGTCCTGTCCTGGTTCCTGTTCCAGCACATTCTTAGCAACAGTTGGAGCCCTTTTTATTCTTAGCCGTAGTTGTGGGTTTTATTTGTTATTTAGACAGGGTCTTGCTATGTATCACTGGCTGGTCTATAACTCACTTCATAGACCAGGCTGGCCTCAAACTCTTGCCTCTGTCTCTCAAGTACTGGGATTACAGGAAGGCTGTAATTACTATTGCAGGCGCGTGCACACACACACACACACACACACACACACACACAGCTGGTTTTTGAGACAGGGTTTCACTTTGTTGCCTAGGCTGGCCTGGTAGACCAGTCTGTCCTCAGACCTCAGCCTCCTGAGTGCTGGGAATACAGGCCTGCACCACCACACTAGACTCTTAGGAATCATGAATGAGTAAGATCCTGAAAGAGGGGTGCATACGTGGTCAAAAGGTAAAAAGGTACCGTCCCAGAGTTAATCCAACTTTAGAGAACCAGAGGAGCGCCTCGGGCGGCCTCAGGCAATAAGCCTGTTCTGATGAAGTGGCCTATTTGGAGTGTAATATGGGGTCTAGCTGGGCTTTGTCTGTGTCAGTAAGTCTCTTAGAGCCAAACTGTGCTCTAAGCCCTCCTTTGATTGACACCTTAGACACTCTGACCCTGTGTTTGGGCTGTGGCTTCTGTTTTTCAGATTCACATTGACATTCCAAGGACAAATCCTCTCATCCCGTTGTTCCAGCAGCCGCTCGTCCAGGAGGTGAGCGGATCCCTACTGTCTGGTTCTCCTGCCTGGGGACAGTGGCTCCTGTTTGGTGCCTCATGTCCAAGGTCTCACATATTCTCATCTGCCCTTCTTGACAGGCCTGGGTACCAAGTAGTGCTTGGCCCGAGGCTGGAGGCAGTCAGCATCCTACCTTAAAATTCCTGTTCTCAGGTTTGTTATACTTTCTAAAGCTAAAATGGTGATTTTTTTTTTGTGATAAAATATATATAACATCAATTTGCCACCCTCTTCCTTTTTGTCTAAAGTGGGTAATTAATAATAATACCCAACTCAAGGCACTCCATGCATTCCCAGATATTTTTCCATTTTCCCAACTTAAACTTGGTACGCATTAAATAATAATTCCCTTTCTTCTGCCACCATCATTCTGTTTCTTGTGTATGATGTAAGCACTCCAGACCTCCAGTACATTGTATAGCTGTTGTCATTCATGGTCTGGCAGAATTCACAGTGTCAGAACTCCCTTCATTTAAAATTTGTATTACATTTATTTATTTGTGTTGTGGGGGTTGGGGGCACAGGGGACCGCTGACAAAGGTTGGTTTTCTCCTTCCACTCTGTGGGTCCTGGTCATCAGTCTTGTCAATAGGTGTTCCTTTATCCACCGAGTCATCTCTCCAACCGTCCCTCGATTTTAAATATTCCATCATCATTACTAATATTCCATCACGAATGTAGCACATATTATGGACACGTGGGTTACGTGTCCCGTTCAGCTGTTGTGATTAATGCTGTATTGAGCATGGGTATGCAAATATGTTTCAATTTAATATTTAATTCCTTTGGAATTAAATCCAGAAGTGGCACTGGTAGTGATGTTTAAGACCTCAAGGTAACGGAGCACATGGAAGGGTCCAGTGGGCCCTTTAACTTGTCTCTAGCCGGGATGACCACCTCATGAGGTCAGTGGCTGCCTCTGCGGTTCTCCTGCAGTCAGGACATGGAGTGTCGGGGCTTTTGAAGGGAGCTTTGCGTTCTCTTCACAATAGAGAGGGACGATGGGAAGGATAATCTGTGGCTTTGGATAATGGTATAGATACTTCTCCTGCCGGGATCTGTCGTAACTTTCAACACCAAAGGGAAGATTGTGGGGTGATGCCGTCCTTGCGCCTCTGAGGTGCAGCACAAAGGAAGTTGAAATGCATTTCTTTCCTCCCTTCAGTTTCTGAGGCTCTGCCCTGCTTTCTCCTCCTTCCACCTTGCGATGTTGAGATTCTTGCCTCACCCCTGCATGCCAGCTCTCATTTTAGAGATGTGGGCAGTGGCTTAACGGGCGTCCCCACTAGTGGAGCTTGGATGCCAAGGTGGAAGTCATGCTTTATTCTCTTCAGTTTTGCTCGCGCCACCCTTGTGTACAGGGAGGGTGTGGTCATTGTTAGCAAACAGAGGCAGAGCACTAACCCCAGCCACAGTGCTGAAAGATGCTTGAGCATCATGCGTAGTGAGTCCGACTTGCCCCAGTAGTGGGGGAGAGGTGTGGGAAATCCTTCAGGTTCATCCTCTTCTCCCTGAGGAGCAGTAACTGCAGACCCTCCTAACAGTGCAGAGCCTGTGTTTTCCCCATGCAGCTGGGCTTCCTGTCTTCATTTGCATCTGTCTGCACCTTTTGAGTATGATATGTGTGCGTCTCCATCACTCATTCTCCTGAAGAGGCTCTGCCAGCTTTGTATAGTTGGCCCTGTAAAAGCCAATCACCGTGTTGTAGGAGGAGCGGCGTCCTGCCACCCGGCTAGCTTTACACCCAAAATATTTACACGGAAACTGTATTCTTTTAAACACTGCCTGGCCCACTAGTTCCAGCCTCTTATTGGCTAGCTCTTACATATTGATCTAACCCATTTCTAATAATCTGTGTGGCCCACGAGCTGGCTTACCAGGAAAGATCTTAACCTGCATCTGTCTGGAGTGGGAGAATCATGGTGACTCCCTGACTCAGCTTCTTTCTCCCAGCATTCTGTTCTGTTTACTCCACCTACCTAATTTTCTGTCCTATTGAAGGGCTGAGGCAGTCTCTTTATTTAACTAATGAAATTAACACAAAACAGAAGACTCTCCCCCCATCATCACCGAGGCTGAGACTTTGGAGTGGCGGGTGCCTTTATAAGTCCTTAGGAAAGGGCTGCCATGGAGACAGTTGTTTGATTTTTGTGACACTGGGGATCAAACCCAGGGCCTCATACAGAACTGAGTCTTGACCTCTTTCCCCCACTGAGAGAGAGAGTGGTGGAGAGTGCTGCTCCCTCTAATTCCTTAGTGACAGGGAAGATTCAGATAGACACCAGAAATGAGAAGTTGTTATTCGGGATATGTTACACCTACTGTCATAAGGTAGCGCATTGTTCATTTTCTGTGTTGAAACATGACATTGAAAGATAATCACGTTCATTTGAAAGGGTAAAAATTTCATGAAATGGTTTTGTGTGAAATGCACATGTGTTACTCTCAAATGAGAAGCCCTCGTTTGGGATATGTCAAAGTTCTGTTCAAATTTAGAGCAGTGTTCATTTCCTCTCTAGAAGCTTTAATTTGAAAGATAATCACGTTCACTTGAAAGGGTAAGAATTTCATGAAATACTTCAGTGAGAAACGCACATGTGTTACGTTGAAATGAGAACTTGTTATTCGGGATATATTACACTATTGTTAGAAGTTGGCGGAGTGTTCATTTTCTGTGCTGAAGCATTACATTGAAAGATAATCACGTTCATTTGAAAGGGTAAAAATTTCATGAAACGCTTTTGTGAGAAACACACATGTGTTACTGTGAAATGAGAAGCCCTAGTTTGGAATATGTCAAAGTTCTGTTCAAAGTTAGAGCAGTGGTCATTTTCTCTCTAGAAGCTTTGTAAGATACTCACGTTCTATTGAAAGGGTAAGAATTTCATGAAATGCTTTTGTGATAAACACACATTTGTTACTCTCTAATGAGAAGCCCTAGTTTGGGATGTATCAACATACCTTTCGACATTAGAGCAGTGTTCATTTTCTCTCTAGAAGCTGTACTTTGAAAGATAATCAAGTTCTTTAAAAAGGGTAAGAATTTCATGAAATGCTTTTGTTAGAAACAAACATTTGTTACTCTGAAAAGAGAAGTTGTTATTTGGGATATGTGACACTTATTGTTAGAAGTTAACACAGTGTTCATTTTCTGTGCTGAAGCATTACATTGAAAGATAACCACGTTCATTTGAAAGGATAATAATTTCATGAAACGCTTTTGTGAGAAACGCACATGTGTTACTCTGAAATGAGAAGCCCTAGTTTGGAATGTGTCATAGTTCTGTTCAAAGTTAGAGCAGTGTTCATTTTCTCTCTATAAGCTTAACTTTAAAGGTAATCACGTTCATTTTCTCTCTAGAAGCTTTACTGTTAAAGTTAATTATGTTCTTTTGAAAGGTTAAGAACTTCATGCAATGCTTTTGTTAGAAAGAAACATGTATTACTCTGAAATGAGAAGTTGTTATTCGCGATATGTTACACTATTGTTAGAAGTTAGTGGATTGTTCATTTTCTGTGTTGAAGCATGACATTGAAAAATAAACACGTTCAATTGAAAGGGTAAAAATTTCATGAAATGCTTTTGTGAGAAATGCACATATGTTACTCTGAAATGAGAAGCCCTAGTTTGGAACATGTCAAAGTTCTGTTGAAAGTTAGTGCAGTGTTCATTTTTGCTCTAGAAGCTTTAATTTGAAAGATAATCACGTTCACTTGAAAGGGTAAGAATTTCATGGTATGCTTTTGTGAGAAATGCAAATGTGTTACTCTCAAATGAGAAGCCCTAGCTAGGGATATGTCCAAGTATTATTCGCCATTAGAGCAGTATTCATTTTCTCTCTAGAAGCTTTACTTTGAAAGATAATCACGTTCATTTGAAAGGGTAAAAATTTCATGAAACACTTTTGTGAGAAACGCACATGTGTTACTCTGAAATGAGAAGCCCTAGTTTGGAATAGGTCAAAGTTCTGTTCAAAGTTAGAGCAGTGGTCATTTTCTCTCTAGAAGCTTTACTTTGAAAGATAACGACGTTCATTTGAAATAATATAATTTCATGATATGCTTATGTGAGAAACGCACATGTGTTACTCTGAAATAAGAAACCCTAGTTAGGGATAAGTCCTAGTATTGTTGGACATTAGAGCAGTTTTCATTTTCTCTCTAGAAGCTTTACTTTGAAAGATAATTACGTTCATTTGAAAGGTTAAGAATTTCATAAAATGCTTTTGTGAGAAACACACATGTGTTACTCTAAAATGAGATGACCTAGTTTTGTATATGTCAAAGTTCTGTTCAAAGTTAGAGCAGTGTTCATTTTCTCTCTAGAAGCTTTACTTTGAAATATAATCATGTTCTTTTGACAGGGTAATGATTTCATGAAATGCTTTTGTGAGAAACGCACATGTGTTACTCTGAAGTGAGAAGCCCTAGTTTGGAATATGTCAAAGTTCTCTTCCTAGTTGGAGCAGTGTTCATTTTCTCTCTAGAAGCTTTACTTTGAAAGATAATCACGTTCTTTTGAAAGGGTAAGAATTTCATGAAATGCTTTTGTTAGAAACAAACATTGAGAGATAATCAGGTTCATTTGAAACGGTAAAAATTTCATGAAATGGTTTTGTGAGAAACGCACATTTGTTACTCTCAAATGAAAAGCCTTTGTTTGGGATATGTCAAAGTTCTGTTCAAAGTTAGAACAGTGTTCATTTTCTCTGGAGAAGTTTTACTTTGAAAGATAATCACGGTCTTTTGAACGGGGAAGAATTTCATGATATGCTTTTGTGAGAAACGCACAAGTGTTACTCTCAAATGAGAAGCCCTAATTTGTGATATGTGAAAGTTCTGTTCAAAGTTAGAGCAGTGTTTGTTTTCTCTCTAGAAGCTTTACTTTGAAAGACAATCATATTTTTTTGTAAGGGTAATAATTTCATGAAGTGCTTTTGTGAGTAACACACATGTGTTACTCAGAAATGAGAAACCCTAGTTTGGAATATATCAAACTTCAGTTCACAGTTAGAGCAGTGTTCATTTTCTCTCTAGAAGTTTTACTTTGTAAGATACTCACGTTCTTCTTTTGAAAGGGTAAGAATTTATTGAAATGCTTTTGTGAGAAAGGCACATTGTTACTCTCAAATTAGAATCCCTAGTTTGAGATATGTACAAGTATTGTTCAACATTAGAGCAGTGTTCATTTTTTCTCTAGAAGCTTTACTTTGAAAGATAATCACGTTCTTTTGAAAGGGTAAAAATTTCATGAAACGATTGTGTGAGAAACGCACATGTGTTAATCTTAAATGAGAAGCCCTAGTTTGTGATATGTCCAAGTATTGTTCGACATTAGAGCAGTGTTCACTTTCTCTCTAGAAGTTTTACTTTGAAAGACAATCACGTTATTTTGAAAGGGTAAGAATTTCATGAAATGCTTTTTTGTGAAATGCACATGGGTTACTCTGAAATTAGAAGTTGTTATTCGGGATATGTTACACTTATTGTTAGAAGTTAGCGCAGTTTTCATTTTCGGTGTTGAAGCATGATATTGAAAAATAATCACGTTCATTTAAAATTGTAAAAATTTCATGAAATGCTTTTGTGAGAAATGCACATGTATTACTCTCAAATGAGAAGCCTTAGTTTGGGATATGTCAAAGATCTGTTCAAAGTTAGAGCAGCGTTCATTTTCTCAGGAGAAGTTTTACTTTGAAAGACAATCACGTTCTTTTGAAAGGATAAGAATTTCATGAAATGCTTTTGTGAGAAATGCACATGTGTTACTCTGAAATGAGAAGTTGTTATTCGGGATATGTTACACTATTGTTAGAAGATACCAAAGTGTTCGTTTTCTGTGTTGAAGCATTACATTGAAAGATAATCATGTTCATTTGAAAGGGTAAAAATTTCATGAAATGCTTTTGTGAGAAACACACATGTGTTACTCTGAAATGAGAAGCCCTAGTTTGAAATATGTCAACGTACAGTTCGACATTAGAGCAGTGTTCATTTTCTCTCTAGAAGCTTTAATTTGAAAGATAATCATGTTCTTTTGAAAGGGGAAGAATTTCATGAAATTCTTTTGTGAGAAATGCACATGTGTTACTCTGAAATGAGAAGCCACAGTTTGGGATATGTCCAAGTATTGTTCGACATTAGAGCAGTGTTTATTTTTTCTCTAGAAGTTTTACTTGTAAGATACTCAAGTTGTTTTGAAAGGGTAAGAATTTCATGAAATGCTTTTGTGAGAAACGCACATGTGTTACTCTTAAATGAGAAGCCCTAGTTTGGCATATGTCCAAGTATTGTTCGACATTAGAGCAGTGTTCATTTTCTCTCTAGAAGCTATACTTTGAAAGATAATCACGTTCTTTTGAAAGGGTAAAAATTTCATGAAATGCTTTAGTGAGAAACACACATGTGTTACTCAGAAATGAGAAGCCCTAGTGTGGAATATATCAAAGTTTTATTCACAGTTAGAGCAGTGTTCATTTTCTCTCTAGAAGTTTTTCTTTGTAAGATACTCACATTCCTCTTTGAAAGGGTAAGAATTTATTGAAATGCTTTTGTGAGAAAGGCACATTGTTACTCTCAATTTAGAATCCCTAGTTTGAGATATGTCCAAGTATTTTTCAACAATAGAGCAGTGTTCATTTTTTCTCTAGAAGCTTTACTTTGAAAGATAATCACGTTCTTTTGAAAGGGTAAAAATTTCAAGAAATGATTGTGTGAGAAACGCACATGCGTTAATCTCAAATAAGAAGTCCTAGTTTGGAAAATGTCAAAGTTCTGTTCAAAGTTAAAGCAGTGGTCATTTTCTCTCTAGGAGCTTTACATTGTGAGATACTCACATTCTTTTGAAAAAGTAAGAATTTCATGAAATGCTTTTGTGTGAAATGCACATGTGTTACTCTGAAATGAGAAGTTGTTATTCGGGATATGTTACACTATTGTTAGAAGTTGGCAGAGTGTTCATTTTCTGTGTTGAAGAACTACATTGAAAGATAATCATGTTCATTTGAAAGGGTAAAAATTTCATGAAATGCATTTATGAGAAACGCACATGTGTTAATCTGAAAAAGAAGCCCTTGTTTGAAATATGTCAACGTACTCTTCGACATTAGCGCAGTGTTCATTTTCTCTCTAGAAGCTTTAACTTGAAAGATAATCATGTTATTTTGAAAGGGTAAGAATTTCATGAAATGATTTTGTAAGAAACGCACATGTGTTACTCTGAAATGAGAAGGCACAGTTTGGGATATGTCCAAGTATTGTTCGACATTAGAGCTGTGTTCATTTTTTCTCTAGAAGCTATACTTTGAAAGATAATCACGTTCTTTTGAAAGGGAAAAATTTCATGAAATGCTTTTGTTAGAAACAAACATCTGTTACTCTGAAATGTAAAGTTGTTATTCGGGATATGTTGCACTTGTTGTAAGTTAGCGCAGTTTTCATTTTTTGTTTTGAAGCATTACATTGAAAGATAATCAAGTTCATTTGAAAGGGTAAAAATTTCATGAAACGTTTGTGTGAGAAACCCACATGCGTTAATCTCAAATGAGAAGCACCAGTTTGGAATATGTCAACGTACTGTTCGACGTTAAAGCACTGTTCATTTTCTCTCTAGAAGCTTTACTTTGAAAGATAATCACGTTCTTTTGAAAGGTTAAGAATTTCATAAAATGCTTTTGTGAGAAACACACATGTGTTACTCTAAAATGAGATGACCTAGTTTTGTATATGTCAAAGTTCTGTTCAAAGTTAGAGCAGTGTTCATTTTCTCTCTAGAAGCTTTACTTTGAAATATAATCATGTTCTTTTGACAGGGTAATGATTTCATGAAATGCTTTTGTGAGAAACGCACATGTGTTACTCTGAAGTGAGAAGCCCTAGTTTGGAATATGTCAAAGTTCTCTTCCTAGTTGGAGCAGTGTTCATTTTCTCTCTAGAAGCTTTACTTTGAAAGATAATCACGTTCTTTTGAAAGGGTAAGAATTTCATGAAATGCTTTTGTTAGAAACAAACATTTGTTACTCTGAAATGAGAAGTTTTATTTGGGATATGGCACACTTATTGTTAGAAGTTAGTGCAGTGTTCATTTTCTGTGCTGAAGCAAGACATTGAAAAATAACCACGTTCATTTGAAATGGTAAAACCTTCATTAAATGCTTTTGTGAGAAACGCACATGTGTTACTCTGAAATGAGAAGCCCTAGTTTGGAACATGTCAAAGTTCTGTTGAAAGTTAGAGCAGTGTTCATTTTCTCTCTAGTTGCTTTACTTTGAAAGATAATAACATTCTTTTGTAAGGGTAAGCATTTCATGAAATGCTTTTGTGAGAAATGCACATGTGTTACTCTGAAATGAGAAGTTGTTATTCGGGATATGTTACACTATTGTTAGAAGTTGGCAGAGTGTTCATTTTCTGTGTTGAAGCATTACATTGAAAGATAAACATGTTCATTTGAAAGGGTAAGAATTTCATGAAATGCTTTTGTGAGAAACGAACACATGTTACTCTGAAATGAGAAGCACTAGTTTGTAATATGTCAAAGTTCTGTTCAAAGTTAGAGCAGTGTTCATTTCCTCTCTAGAAGCTTTAATTTGAAAGATAATCACATTCTTTGGAAAGGGAAAGAATTTCATGAAATACTTCTGTGAGAAACGCACAAGTGTTACGCTGAAATGAGAAGTTGTTATTCGGGATATGTTACACTATTGTTAGAAGTTGGTGGAGGTTCATTTTCTGTGCTGAAACATTACATTGAAAGATAATCACGTTCATTTGAAAGGGTAAAAATTTCATGAAACGCTTTTGTGAGAAACGCACATGTGTTACTCTGAAATGGGAAGCCTTAGTTTGGAAAATATCAAAGTTCTGTTGAAAGTTAGAGCAGTGTTCATTTTCTCTCTAGAAGCTT
>CAWTZC010000143.1:0-161003 GCA_963919715.1 Microtus obscurus
TACTTTGAAAGAAAATCACGTCCTTTTGAAAGGGTAAGAATTTCATGAAATGTTTTTGTGAGAAATGCACATGTGTTACTCTGAAATGAGAAGTAGTTATTCGGGATATGTTACCAACTATTGTTAGAAGTTAGAGCAGTGTTCATTTTCTGTGTTGAAGCATTACATTGAAAGATAATCACGTTCATTTGAAAGGGTAAAATGTCCATGAAATCCTTTTGTGAGAAACGCACTTATGTTACTGTGAAATGAGAAGCCCTAGATTGAAATATGTCAAGGTACTGTTCGACGTTAGAGCAGTGTTCATTTTCTCTCTAGAAGCTTTACTTTGAAAGATAATCACGTTCTTTTGAAAGGGTAAGAATTTCATGACATGCTTTTGTGAGAAACGCACATGTGTTACTCTTAAATGAGAAGCCCTAGTTTGGCATATGTCCAAGTATTGTTCGACATTAGAGCAGTGTTCATTTTCTCTCTAGAAGCTATACTTTGAAAGATAATCACGTTCTTTTGAAAGGGTAAGAATTTCATGAAATGCTTTTGTGAGAAACACACATGTGTTACTCAGAAATGAGAAGCCCTAGTTTGGAATATATCAAAGTTCTATTCACAGTTAGAGCAGTGTTCATTTTCTCTCTAGAAGTTTTTCTTTGTAAGATACTCACGTTCTTCTTTTGAAAGGGTAAGAATTTATTGAAATGCTTTTGTGAGAAAGGCACATTGTTACTCTCAAATTAGAATCCCTAGTTTGAGATATGTCCAAGTATTGTTCAACAATAGAGCAGTGTTCATTTTCTCTCTAGGAGCTTTACTTTGTGAGATACTCACGTTCTTTTGAAAGGGTAAGAATTTCATGCAATGCTTTTCTGTGAAATGCACATGTGTTACTCTGAAATGAGAAGTTGTTATTCGGGATATGTTACACTATTGTTAGAAGTTACCACAGTGTTCATTTTCTGCGTTGAAGAACTACATTGAAAGATAATCATGTTCATTTGAAAGGGTAAAAATTTCATGAAATGCTTTTGTGAGAAACGCACATGTGTTAATCTGAAATGAGAAGCCCTAGTTTGAAATATGTCAAAGTACTGTTCGAAGTTAGAGTAGTGTTCATTTTCTCTCTAGAAGCTTTACTTGAAAGATAATCACGTTCTTTTGAAAGGGTAAGAATTTCATGAAATGATTTTGTGAGAAACGCACATGTGTTACTCTGAAATGAGAAGGTTATTTGGGATATGTCCAAGTATTGTTCGACATTAGAGCTGTGTTCATTTTTTCTCTAGAAGCTATACTTTGAAAGATAATCACGTTCTTTTGAAAGGGTAAAAATTTCATGAACTGCTTTTGTGAGAAACACACATGTGTTACTCTGAAATGAGGAACCCTAGTTTGGAATATATCAAAGTTCTGTTCACAGTTAGAGCAGTGTTCATTTTCTCTCTAGAAGTTTTACTTTGTAAGATACTCACGTTCTTCTTTTGAAAGTGTAAGAATTTATTGAAATGCTTTTGTGAGAAACGCACATGTGTTACTCTTAAATGAGAAGCCCTAGTTTGGAATATGTCAAAGTTTTGTTCAAAGTTAGAGCAGGGTTCACTTTCTCTCTAGAAGTTTTACTTTGTAAGATACTCATGTTCTTTTGAAAGGGTAAGAATTTCATGAAATGCTTTTGTGAGAAACGCACATGTGTTACTCTGAAATGTTATGCCCTAGTTTGGAATATGTCAAATTTATGTTCAAAGTAAGAGCAGTGTTCATTTTCTCTCTAGAAGCTTTACTTTGAAAGATCATCACGTTCGTTAGAAAGTGGAAGAATTTCATGTAATGCTTTTGTGAGAAAAGCATATGTGTTACTCTCAAATGAGAAGCCCTAGTTTTTGATATGTCCAAGTATTGTTCGACATTAGAGCAGTGTTCATTTTCTCTCTAGAAGCTTTACTTTGAAAAAATAATAATGTTATTTTGAATGGGTAAGAATTTCATGAAATGCTTTTGTGAGAAACAAACATCTGTTACTCTGAAATGTGAAGTTGTTATTCGGGATATGTTGCACTTATTGTTATAAGTTAGCGCAGTGTTCATTTTCGGTTTTGAAGCATTACTTTGAAAGATAAGCAAGTTCATTTGAAATGGTAAAAATTTCATGAAACGATTGTGTGAGAAACACACATGCGTTACTCTCAAATGAGAAGCCCTAGTTTGGAATATGTCAACGTACTGTTCGACGTTAGAGCAGTGTTCATTTTCTCTCTAGAAGCTTTACTTTGAAAGATAATCACGTTCTTTTGAAACGTTAAGAATTTCATGAAATGCTTTTGTGAGAAACGCACATGTGTTACTCTGAAATTAGAAGTTGTTATTCGGGATATGTTACACTACTGTTAGAAGATAGCGCAGTGTTCATTTTATGTGTTGAAGCATTATATTGAAAGATAATCAGGTTCATTTGAAAGGGTAAAATTTCATGAAACGGTTTTGTGAGAAACGCACATTTGTTACTCTCAAATGAAAAGCCTTAGTTTGGGATATGTCAAAGTTCTGTTCAAAGTTAGAGCAGTGTTCATTTTCTCTGGAGAAGTTTTACTTGAAAGATAATCATGTTCTTTTGAAAGGGTAAGAATTTCATGATATGCTTTTGTGAGAAACGCACAAGTGTTACTCTCAAATTAGAAGCCCTAGTTTGGAATATGTCAAATTTATGTTCAAAGTAAGAGCAGTGTTCATTTTCTCTCTAGAAGCTTTACTTTGAAAGATAATCACGTTATTTTTAAAGGGTAAGAATTTTATGAAATGCTTCTGTGAGAAACGCACATGTGTTACTCTGAAATAAGAAACCACAGTTTGGGATATGTCAACGTACTGTTCGACATTTGAGCAGTGTTCATTTTCTGTCTAGAAGCTTTACTTTGAAAGATAATCACGTTCTTTTGAAAGGGTAAGAATTTCATGAAATGCTTTTGTGAGAAAGGCACATGTGTTACTCTCAAATTAGAAGCCCTAGTTTGGAATATGTCAAATGTATGTTCAAAGTAAGAGCAGTGTTCATTTTCTCTCTAGAAGCTTTACTTTGAAAGATAATCATGTTCTGTGAAAGGGTAATAATTTCATGAAATGCTATTGTGAGAAACACACGTGTTACTCTGAAATTAGAAGCCCTAGTTTAGAATATGTCAAAGTTCTGTTCAAAGTTAGAGCAGTGTTCATTTTCTCTCTAGAAGCTTTACTTTGAAAGACAATCATATTCTTTTGTAAGGGTAATAATTTCATGAAATGCTTTTGTGAGAAACACACATGTGTTAATCTGAAATTAGAAGCCCTAGTTTGGAATATGTCAAATTTATGTTCAAATAAAGAGCAGTGATCATTTTCTCTCTAGAAGCTTTACTTTGAATCATAATCATGTTCGTTAGAACGAGTAAGAATTTCATGAAATGCTTTTGTGAGAAACGCACATGTGTTACTCTCAAATGAGAAGCCCTAGTTTGGGATATGTCCAAGTATTTTTCGACATTAGAGCAGTGTTCACTTTCTATCTAGACGTTTTACTTAGAAAGAAAATCACGTCCTTTTGAAAGGGTAAGAATTTCATGAAATATTTTTGTTAGAAATGCACATGTGTTACTCTGAAATGAGAAGTTGTTATTCGGGATATGTTACACTATTGTTAGAAGTTACCACAGTGTTCATTTTCTGTGTTGAAGCATTACATTGAAAGATAATCACGTTCATTTGAAAGGGTAAAATGTCCATGAAATCCTTTTGTGAGAAACGCACTTATGTTACTGTGAAATGAGAAGCCCTAGATTGAAATATGTCAAGGTACTGTTCGACGTTAGAGCAGTGTTCATTTTCTCTCTAGAAGCTTTACTTTGAAAGATAATCACGTTCTTTTGAAAGGGTAAGAATTTCATGACATGCTTTTGTGAGAAACGCACATGTGTTACTCTTAAATGAGAAGCCCTAGATTGGAATATGTCAAGGTACTGTTCGACGTTAGAGCAGTGTTCATTTTCTCTCTAGAAGCTTTACTTTGAAAGATAATCACGTTCTTTTGAAAGGGTAAGAATTTCATGACATGCTTTTGTGAGAAACGCACATGTGTTACTCTTAAATGAGAAGCCCTAGTTTGGCATATGTCCAAGTATTGTTCGACATTAGAGCAGTGTTCATTTTCTCTCTAGAAGCTATACTTTGAAAGATAATCACGTTCTTTTGAAAGGGTAAAAATTTCATGAAATGCTTTAGTGAGAAACACACATGTGTTACTCAGAAATGAGAAGCCCTAGTTTGGAATATATCAAAGTTCTATTCACAGTTAGAGCAGTGTTCATTTTCTCTCTAGAAGTTTTTCTTTGTAAGATACTCACGTTCTTCTTTTGAAAGGGTAAGAATTTATTGAAATGCTTTTGTGAGAAAGGCACATTGTTACTCTCAAATTAGAATCCCTAGTTTGAGATATGTCCAAGTATTGTTCAACAATAGAGCAGTGTTCATTTTCTCTCTAGGAGCTTTACTTTGTGAGATACTCACGTTCTTTTGAAAGGGTAAGAATTTCATGCAATGCTTTTCTGTGAAATGCACATGTGTTACTCTGAAATGAGAAGTTGTTATTCGGGATATGTTACACTATTGTTAGAAGTTACCACAGTGTTCATTTTCTGCGTTGAAGAACTACATTGAAAGATAATCATGTTCATTTGAAAGGGTAAAAATTTCATGAAATGCTTTTGTGAGAAACGCACATGTGTTTATCTGAAATGAGAAGCCCCTGTTTGAAATATGTCAACATACTGTTCGACATTAGCGTAGTGTTCATTTTCTCTCTAGAAGCTTTAACTTGAAAGATAATCACGTTCTTTTGAAAGGGTAAGAATTTCATGAAATGATTTTGTGAGAAACGCACATGTGTTACTCTGAAATGAGAAGCCACACTTTGGGATATGTCCAAGTATTGTTCGACATTAGAGCTGTGTTCATTTTTTCTCTAGAAGCTATACTTTGAAAGATAATCACGTTCTTTTGAAAGGGTAAAAATTTCATGAACTGCTTTTGTGAGAAACACACATGTGTTACTCTGAAATGAGGAACCTTAGTTTGGAATATATCAAAGTTCTGTTCACAGTTAGAGCAGTGTTCATTTTCTCTCTAGAAGTTTTACTTTGTAAGATACTCACGTTCTTCTTTTGAAAGTGTAAGAATTTATTGAAATGCTTTTGTGAGAAACGCACATGTGTTACTCTTAAATGAGAAGCCCTAGTTTGGAATATGTCAAAGTTTTGTTCAAAGTTAGAGCAGGGTTCACTTTCTCTCTAGAAGTTTTACTTTGTAAGATACTCATGTTCTTTTGAAAGGGTAAGAATTTCATGAAATGCTTTTGTGAGAAACACACATGTGTTACTCTGAAATGTTATGCCCTAGTTTGGAATATGTCAAATTTATGTTCAAAGTAAGAGCAGTGTTCATTTTCTCTCTAGAAGCTTTACTTTGAAAGATCATCACGTTCGTTAGAAAGTGGAAGAATTTCATGAAATGCTTTTGTGAGAAAAGCACATGTCTTACTCTCAAATGAGAAGCCCTAGTTTTTGATATGCCAAAGCATTGTTCGACATTAGAGCAGTGTTCATTTTCTTTCTAGAAGCTTTACTTTGAAAAAATAATAATGTTATTTTGAATGGGTAAGAATTTCATGAAATGCTTTTGTTAGAAACAAACGTCTGTTACTCTGAAATGTGAAGTTGTTATTTGGGATATGTTGCACTTATTGTTATAAGTTAGCACAGTGTTCATTTTCGGTTTTGAAGCATTACATTGAAAGATAATCAAGTTCATTTGAAATGGTAAAAATTTCATGAAACGCTTGTGTGAGAAACGCACATGCGTTACTCTGAAATGAGAAGCCCTAGTTTGGAATATGTCAAAGTACTGTTCCGACGTTAGAGCAGTGTTCATTTTCTCTCTAGAAGCTTTACTTTGAAAGATAATCACGTTCTTTTGAAACGGTAAGAATTTCATGAAATGCTTTTGTGAGAAACGCACATGTGTTACTCTGAAATTAGAAGTTGTTAGTTCGGGATATGTTACACTATTGTTAGAAGATAGCAGCAGTGTTCATTTTATGTGTTGAAGCATTATATTGAAAGATAATCAGGTTCATTTGAAAGGGTAAAATTTCATGAAATGGTTTTGTGAGAAACGCACATGTGTTACTCTCAAATGAAAAGCCTTAGTTTGGGATATGTCAAAGTTCTGTTCAAAGTTAGAGCAGTGTTCACTTTCTCTCTAGAAGTTTTACTTTGTAAGATAATCATGTTCTTTTGAAAGGGTAAGAATTTCATGAAATGCTTTTGTGAGAAACGCACAAGTGTTACTCTCAAATTAGAAGCCCTAGTTTGGAATATGTCAAATTTATGTTCAAAGTAAGAGCAGTGTTCATTTTCTCTCTAGAAGCTTTACTTTGAAAGATAATCACGTTATTTTTAAAGGGTAAGAATTTTATGAAATGCTTCTGTGAGAAACGCACATGTGTTACTCTGAAATAAGAAACCACAGTTTGGGATATGTCAACGTACTGTTCGACATTTGAGCAGTGTTCATTTCCTGTCTAGAAGCTTTACTTTGAAAGATAATCATGTTCTGTGAAAGGGTAATAATTTCATGAAATGCTATTGTGAGAAACACACGTGTTACTCTGAAATTAGAAGCCCTAGTTTGGGATATGTCAAAGTTTTGTTAGAAGTTAGAGCAGTGTTCATTTTCTGTGTAGAAGCTTTACATTGAAAGATAATCACGTTCTTTTGAAAGGGTAAAATGTCCATGAAATCCTTTTGTGAGAAACGCACTTATGTTACTGTGAAATGAGAAGCCCTAGATTGAAATATGTCAAGGTACTGTTCGACGTTAGAGCAGTGTTCATTTTCTCTCTAGAAGCTTTACTTTGAAAGATAATCATGTTCTTTTGAAAGGGTAAGAATTTCATGACATGCTTTTGTGAGAAACGCACATGTGTTACTCTGAAATGAGAAGCCCTAGTTTGGCATATGTCCAAGTATTGTTCGACATTAGAGCAGTGTTCATTTTCTCTCTAGAAGCTTTACTTTGAAAGATAATCACGTTCTTTTGAAAGGGTAAAAATTTCATGAAATGCTTTAGTGAGAAACACACATGTGTTACTCAGAAATGAGAAGTTTTAGTTTGGAATATGTCAAAGTCTATTTAGAAGTTAGAGCAGTGTTCATTTTCTGTCTAGAATTTTTACTTTGTAAGATAATCACGTTCTTCTTTTGAAAGGGTAAGAATTCATTGAAATGCTTTTGTGAGAAAGGCACATTGTTACTCTCAAATGAGAAGCCCTAGTTTGAGATATGTCAAAGTATTGTTCAACAAGTTAGAGCAGTGTTCATTTTCTCTCTAGAAGCTTTACTTTGAGAGATAATCACGTTCTTTTGAAAGGGTAAGAATTTCATGAAATGCTTTTGTGTGAAACGCACATGTGTTACTCTGAAATGAGAAGTTGTTATTCGGGATATGTTACACTATTGTTAGAAGTTAGCAGAGTGTTCATTTTCTGTGTTGAAGAACTACATTGAAAGATAATCATGTTCATTTGAAAGGGTAAAAATTTCATGAAATGCTTTTGTGAGAAACGCACATGTGTGTTTACTCTGAAATGAGAAGCCCTAGTTTGAAATATGTCAAAGTTCTGTTCGAAGTTAGAGTAGTGTTCATTTTCTCTCTAGAAGCTTTAACTTGAAAGATAATCACGTTCTTTTGAAAGGGTAAGAATTTCATGAAATGCTTTTGTGAGAAACGCACAAGTGTTACTCTGAAATGAGAAGTTACACTTTGGGATATGTCCAAGTATTGTTCGACATTAGAGCTGTGTTCATTTTTCTCTAGAAGCTATACTTTGAAAGATAATCACGTTCTTTTGAAAGGGTAAAAATTTCATGAACTGCTTTTGTGAGAAACACACATGTGTTACTCTGAAATGAGGAACCCTAGTTTGGAATATATCAAAGTTCTGTTCACAGTTAGAGCAGTGTTCATTTTCTCTCTAGAAGTTTTACTTTGTAAGATACTCACGTTCTTCTTTTGAAAGTGTAAGAATTTATTGAAATGCTTTTGTGAGAAACGCACATGTGTTACTCTTAAATGAGAAGCCCTAGTTTGGAATATGTCAAAGTTTTGTTCAAAGTTAGAGCAGGGTTCACTTTCTCTCTAGAAGTTTTACTTTGTAAGATACTCATGTTCTTTTGAAAGGGTAAGAATTTCATGAAATGCTTTTGTGAGAAACACACATGTGTTACTCTGAAATGTTATGCCCTAGTTTGGAATATGTCAAATTTATGTTCAAAGTAAGAGCAGTGTTCATTTTCTCTCTAGAAGCTTTACTTTGAAAGATAATCACGTTCGTTAGAAAGTGGAAGAATTTCATGTAATGCTTTTGTGAGAAAAGCATATGTCTTACTCTCAAATGAGAAGCCCTAGTTTTTGATATGCCCAAGCATTGTTCGACATTAGAACAGTGTTCATTTTCTTTCTAGAAGCTTTACTTTGAAAAAATAATAATGTTATTTTGAATGGGTAAGAATTTCATGAAATGCTTTTGTTAGAAACAAACGTCTGTTACTCTGAAATGTGAAGTTGTTATTCAGGATATGTTGCACTTATTGTTATAAGTTAGCACAGTGTTCATTTTCGGTTTTGAAGCATTACATTGAAAGATAAGCAAGTTCATTTGAAATGGTAAAAATTTCATGAAACGATTGTGTGAGAAACACACATGCGTTACTCTCAAATGAGAAGCCCTAGTTTGGAATATGTCAACGTACTGTTCGACGTTAGAGCACTGTTCATTTTCTCTCTCGAAGCTTTACTTTGAAAGATAATCACGTTCTTTTGAAACGTTAAGAATTTCATGAAATGCTTTTGTGAGAAACGCACATGTGTTACTCTGAAATTAGAAGTTGTTATTCGGGATATGTTACACTACTGTTAGAAGATAGCGCAGTGTTCATTTTATGTGTTGAAGCATTATATTGAAAGATAATCAGGTTCATTTGAAAGGGTAAAATTTCATGAAACGGTTTTGTGAGAAACGCACATTTGTTACTCTCAAATGAAAAGCCTTAGTTTGGGATATGTCAAAGTTCTGTTCAAAGTTAGAGCAGTGTTCATTTTCTCTGGAGAAGTTTTACTTGAAAGATAATCATGTTCTTTTGAAAGGGTAAGAATTTCATGATATGCTTTTGTGAGAAACGCACAAGTGTTACTCTCAAATTAGAAGCCCTAGTTTGGAATATGTCAAATTTATGTTCAAAGTAAGAGCAGTGTTCATTTTCTCTCTAGAAGCTTTACTTTGAAAGATAATCACGTTATTTTTAAAGGGTAAGAATTTTATGAAATGCTTCTGTGAGAAACGCACATGTGTTACTCTGAAATAAGAAACCACAGTTTGGGATATGTCAACGTACTGTTCGACATTTGAGCAGTGTTCATTTCCTGTCTAGAAGCTTTACTTTGAAAGATAATCATGTTCTGTGAAAGGGTAATAATTTCATGAAATGCTATTGTGAGAAACACACGTGTTACTCTGAAATTAGAAGCCCTAGTTTAGAATATGTCAAAGTTCTGTTCAAAGTTAGAGCAGTGTTCATTTTCTCTCTAGAAGCTTTACTTTGAAAGACAATCATATTCTTTTGTAAGGGTAATAATTTCATGAAATGCTTTTGTGAGAAACGCACATGTGTTACTCTCAAATGAGAAGCCCTAGTTTGGGATATGTCCAAGTATTTTTCGACATTAGAGCAGTGTTCACTTTCTATCTAGACGTTTTACTTAGAAAGAAAATCACGTCCTTTTGAAAGGGTAAGAATTTCATGAAATATTTTTGTTAGAAATGCACATGTGTTACTCTGAAATGAGAAGTTGTTATTCGGGATATGTTACACTATTGTTAGAAGTTACCACAGTGTTCATTTTCTGTGTTGAAGCATTACATTGAAAGATAATCACGTTCATTTGAAAGGGTAAAATGTCCATGAAATCCTTTTGTGAGAAACGCACTTATGTTACTGTGAAATGAGAAGCCCTAGATTGAAATATGTCAAGGTACTGTTCGAAGTTAGAGCAGTGTTCATTTTCTCTTAGAAGTTTTACTTTGAAAGATAATCACGTTCTTTTGAAAGGGTAAGAATTTCATGAAATGCTTTTGTGAGAAATGCACATGTGTTACTCTTAAATGAGAAGCCCTTGTTATGGGATATGTTACAAGTATTGTTAGAAGTTAGCGCAGTGTTCATTTTCTCTGTAGAAGCTTTACTTTGAAAGATAATCACGTTCTTTTGAAAGGGTAAAAATTTCATGAAATGCTTTTGTGAGAAACGCACATGTGTTACTGAGAAATGAGAAGCCCTAGTTTGGAATATGTCAAAGTTCTGTTCACAGTTAGAGCAGTGTTCATTTTCTCTCTAGAAGTTTTTCTTTGAAAGATAATCACGTTCTTCTTTTGAAAGGGTAAGAATTTATTGAAATGCTTTTGTGAGAAACGCACATGTGTTACTCTGAAATGAGAAGCCCTAGTTTGGGATATGTCCAAGTATTGTTCGACAATAGAGCAGTGTTCATTTTCTCTCTAGGAGCTTTACTTTGAGAGATAATCACGTTCTTTTGAAAGGGTAAGAATTTCATGAAATGCTTTTGTGTGAAATGCACATGTGTTACTCTGAAATGAGAAGCCCTAGTTTTGGGATATGTACCAAGTATTGTTAGAAGTTAGAACAGTGTTCATTTTCTCTTGTAGAAGCATACATTGAAAGATAATCACGTTCATTTGAAAGGGTAAAAATTTCATGAAATGCTTTAGTGAGAAACGCACATGTGTTTATCTGAAATGAGAAGCCCTAGTTTGGAATATGTCAAAGTATTATTCGACAGTTAGAGTAGTGTTCATTTTCTCTCTAGAAGCTTTACTTTGAAAGATAATCACGTTCTTTTGAAAGGGTAAGAATTTAATGAAATGATTTTGTGAGAAAGGCACATGTGTTACTCTGAAATGAGAAGCCCTAGTTTGGGATATGTCCAAGTATTGTTCAACATTAGAGCAGTGTTCATTTTTTCTCTAGAAGCTATACTTTGAAAGATAATCACGTTCTTTTGAAAGGGTAAAAATTTCATGAACTGCTTTTGTGAGAAACACACATGTGTTACTCTGAAATGAGGAACCCTAGTTTGGAATATATCAAAGTTCTGTTCACAGTTAGAGCAGTGTTCATTTTCTCTCTAGAAGTTTTACTTTGTAAGATACTCACGTTCTTCTTTTGAAAGTGTAAGAATTTATTGAAATGCTTTTGTGAGAAATGCACATGTGTTACTCTTAAATGAGAAGCCCTAGTTTGGAATATGTTAAAGTTTTGTTAGAAGTTAGCAGCAGTGTTCATTTTCTGTGTTGAAGTATTACTTTGAAAGATAATCATGTTCATTTGAAAGGGTAAGAATTTCATGAAATGCTTTTGTGAGAAACGCACATGTGTTACTCTGAAAAAGTTAAGCCCTAGTTTGGAATATGTCAAATTTATGTTCAAAGTAAGAGCAGTGTTCATTTTCTCTCTAGAAGCTTTACTTTGAAAGATCATCACGTTCTTTTGAAAGGGTAAGAATTTCATGAAATGATTTTGTGAGAAAAGCACATGTGTTACTCTCAAATGAGAAGGCCCTAGTTTTGGATATGTCCAAGTATTGTTCGACATTAGAGCAGTGTTCATTTTTTTTCTAGAAGCTTTACTTTGAAAAAATAATAATGTTATTTTGAATGGGTAAGAATTTCATGAAATGCTTTTGTTAGAAACAAACGTGTGTTACTCTGAAATGTGAAGTTGTTATTCAGGATATGTTGCACTTATTGTTATAAGTTAGCGCAGTGTTCATTTTCGGTTTTGAAGCATTACATTGAAAGATAAGCAAGTTCATTTGAAATGGTAAAAATTTCATGAAACGTTTGTGTGAGAAACACACATGCGTTACTCTCAAATGAGAAGCCCTAGTTTGGAATATGTCAACGTACTGTTCGACGTTAGAGCAGTGTTCATTTTCTCTCTAGAAGCTTTACTTTGAAAGATAATCACGTTCTTTTGAAACGTTAAGAATTTCATGAAATGCTTTTGTGAGAAACGCACATGTGTTACTCTGAAATTAGAAGTTGTTATTCGGGATATGTTACACTATTGTTAGAAGATAGAGCAGTGTTCATTTTATGTGTTGAAGCATTATATTGAAAGATAATCAGGTTCATTTGAAAGGGTAAAAATTTCATGAAACGGTTTTGTGAGAAACGCACATTTGTTACTCTCAAATGAAAAGCCTTAGTTTGGGATATGTCAAAGTTCTGTTCAAAGTTAGAGCAGTGTTCATTTTCTCTGGAGAAGCTTTACTTTGAAAGATAATCATGTTCTTTTGAAAGGGTAAGAATTTCATGATATGCTTTTGTGAGAAACGCACAAGTGTTACTCTCAAATGAGAAGCCCTAGTTTGGGATATGTCAAATTTATGTTCAAAGTTAGAGCAGTGTTCATTTTCTCTCTAGAAGCTTTACTTTGAAAGACAATCACGTTATTTTTAAAGGGTAAGAATTTTATGAAATGCTTCTGTGAGAAACGCACATGTGTTAATCTGAAATTAGAAGCCACAGTTTGGGATATGTCAAATTTCTGTTCAAAGTAAGAGCAGTGTTCATTTTCTCTCTAGAAGCATTACATTGAAAGATAATCACGTTCATTTGAAAGGGTAAAATGTCCATGAAATCCTTTTGTGAGAAACGCACTTATGTTACTGTGAAATGAGAAGCCCTAGATTGAAATATGTCAAGGTACTGTTCGACGTTAGAGCAGTGTTCATTTTCTCTCTAGAAGCTTTACTTTGAAAGATAATCACGTTCTTTTGAAAGGGTAAGAATTTCATGACATGCTTTTGTGAGAAACGCACATGTGTTACTCTTAAATGAGAAGCCCTAGTTTGGCATATGTCCAAGTATTGTTCGACATTAGAGCAGTGTTCATTTTCTCTCTAGAAGCTATACTTTGAAAGATAATCACGTTCTTTTGAAAGGGTAAAAATTTCATGAAATGCTTTAGTGAGAAATACACAAGTGTTACTCAGAAATGAGAAGCCCTAGTTTGGAATATATCAAAGTTCTATTCACAGTTAGAGCAGTGTTCATTTTCTCTCTAGAAGTTTTTCTTTGTAAGATACTCACGTTCTTCTTTTGAAAGGGTAAGAATTTATTGAAATGCTTTTGTGAGAAAGGCACATTGTTACTCTCAAATTAGAATCCCTAGTTTGAGATATGTCCAAGTATTGTTCAACAATAGAGCAGTGTTCATTTTCTCTCTAGGAGCTTTACTTTGTGAGATACTCACGTTCTTTTGAAAGGGTAAGAATTTCATGAAATGCTTTTGTGAGAAATGCACATGTGTTACTCTGAAATGAGAAGTTGTTATTCGGGATATGTTACACTATTGTTAGAAGTTACCACAGTGTTCATTTTCTGTGTTGAAGAATTACATTGAAAGATAATCATGTTCATTTGAAAGGGTAAAAATTTCATGAAATGCTTTTGTGAGAAACGCACATGTGTTTATCTGAAATGAGAAGCCCTTGTTTGAAATATGTCAACATACTGTTCGACGTTAGAGTAGTGTTCATTTTCTCTCTAGAAGCTTTAACTTGAAAGATAATCACGTTCTTTTGAAAGGGTAAGAATTTCATGAAATGATTTTGTGAGAAACGCACATGTGTTACTCTGAAATGAGAAGCCACACTTTGGGATATGTCCAAGTATTGTTCGACATTAGAGCTGTGTTCATTTTTTCTCTAGAAGCTATACTTTGAAAGATAATCACGTTCTTTTGAAAGGGTAAAAATTTCATGAACTGCTTTTGTGAGAAACACACATGTGTTACTCTGAAATGAGGAACCCTAGTTTGGAATATATCAAAGTTCTGTTCACAGTTAGAGCAGTGTTCATTTTCTCTCTAGAAGTTTTACTTTGTAAGATACTCACGTTCTTCTTTTGAAAGTGTAAGAATTTATTGAAATGCTTTTGTGAGAAACGCACATGTGTTACTCTTAAATGAGAAGCCCTAGTTTGGAATATGTCAAAGTTTTGTTCAAAGTTAGAGCAGGGTTCACTTTCTCTCTAGAAGTTTTACTTTGTAAGATACTCATGTTCTTTTGAAAGGGTAAGAATTTCATGAAATGCTTTTGTGAGAAACACACATGTGTTACTCTGAAATGTTATGCCCTAGTTTGGAATATGTCAAATTTATGTTCAAAGTAAGAGCAGTGTTCATTTTCTCTCTAGAAGCTTTACTTTGAAAGATCATCACGTTCGTTAGAAAGTGGAAGAATTTCATGTAATGCTTTTGTGAGAAAAGCATATGTCTTACTCTCAAATGAGAAGCCCTAGTTTTTGATATGCCCAAGCATTGTTCGACATTAGAACAGTGTTCATTTTCTTTCTAGAAGCTTTACTTTGAAAAAATAATAATGTTATTTTGAATGGGTAAGAATTTCATGAAATGCTTTTGTTAGAAACAAACGTCTGTTACTCTGAAATGTGAAGTTGTTATTCAGGATATGTTGCACTTATTGTTATAAGTTAGCACAGTGTTCATTTTCGGTTTTGAAGCATTACATTGAAAGATAAGCAAGTTCATTTGAAATGGTAAAAATTTCATGAAACGATTGTGTGAGAAACACACATGCGTTACTCTCAAATGAGAAGCCCTAGTTTGGAATATGTCAACGTACTGTTCGACGTTAGAGCACTGTTCATTTTCTCTCTCGAAGCTTTACTTTGAAAGATAATCACGTTCTTTTGAAACGTTAAGAATTTCATGAAATGCTTTTGTGAGAAACGCACATGTGTTACTCTGAAATTAGAAGTTGTTATTCGGGATATGTTACACTACTGTTAGAAGATAGCGCAGTGTTCATTTTATGTGTTGAAGCATTATATTGAAAGATAATCAGGTTCATTTGAAAGGGTAAAATTTCATGAAACGGTTTTGTGAGAAACGCACATTTGTTACTCTCAAATGAAAAGCCTTAGTTTGGGATATGTCAAAGTTCTGTTCAAAGTTAGAGCAGTGTTCATTTTCTCTAGGAGAATTTTTATTTGAAAGATAATCATGTTCTTTTGAAAGGGTAAGAATTTCATGAAATGCTTTTGTGAGAAACGCACAAGTGTTACTCTCAAATTAGAAGCCCTAGTTTGGAATATGTCAAATTTATGTTCAAAGTAAGAGCAGTGTTCATTTTCTCTCTAGAAGCTTTACTTTGAAAGATAATCACGTTATTTTTAAAGGGTAAGAATTTTATGAAATGCTTCTGTGAGAAACGCACATGTGTTACTCTGAAATGAGAAGCCACAGTTTGGGATATGTCAACGTACTGTTCGACATTAGAGCAGTGTTCATTTCCTGTCTAGAAGCTTTACTTTGAAAGATAATCATGTTCTGTGAAAGGGTAATAATTTCATGAAATGCTATTGTGAGAAACACACGTGTTACTCTGAAATTAGAAGCCCTAGTTTAGAATATGTCAAAGTTCTGTTCAAAGTTAGAGCAGTGTTCATTTTCTCTCTAGAAGCTTTACTTTGAAAGACAATCATATTCTTTTGTAAGGGTAATAATTTCATGAAATGCTTTTGTGAGAAACACACATGTGTTAATCTGAAATGAGAAGCCCTAGTTTGGGATGTGTCCAAGTATTGTTCGACATTAGAGCAGTGTTCACTTTCTCTCTAGAAGCTTTACTTTGAAAGATAATCACGTTCTTTTGAAAGGGTAAGAATTTCATGAAATACTTTTGTTAGAAACGCACATGTGTTACTCTGAAATGGGAAGTTGTTATTCGGGATATGTTACACTATTGTTAGAAGTTACCGCAGTGTTCATTTTCTGTGTTGAAGCATTACATTGAAAAATAATCACGTTCATTTGAAAGGCAAACCTCTGACTGGGAGAAAATCTTCACCAACCCTGCAACTGACAAAGGTCTGATCTCCAAAATATATAAAGAAGTCAGAAACTAGACCGTAAAAAGGCTAATCAACCCAATTATAAAATTGGGCTCTGAGCTGAACAGAGATCTCTCAACAGAAGAAGTTCAAAAGGCCAAAAGACACATAAAGTCATGCTCAACTTCCTTAGCGATCAGGGAAATGCAAATCAAGACAACTTTAATATATCATCTTACACCTGTCAGAATGGCTAAAATCAAAAACACCAATGATAGCCTTTGATGGAGAGGTTGTGGAGAAAGGGGTACACTCATCCATTGCTGGTGGGAATGCAAACTTGTGCAACCACTCTGGAGAGCAGTGTGGAGGTTTCTCAGGAAGTTCGGAATCAACCTACCCATGGACCCAGCAATACCACTCTTGGGAATATACCCAAGGGAGGCCGTATCATACAACAAAAGTATATGCTCTACTATGTTCATAGCAGCATTGTTTGTAATAGCCAGAACATGGAATCAACATAGATGCCCTTCATTTGAAGAATGGATGAAGAAAGCATGGAATATTTACATATTAGAGTACTACTCAGCAGTAAAAACAAGGACTTCTTGAAGTTTGCAGGCAAATGGATGGAAATTGAAAACACTATCCTGAGTGAGGTAAGCCAGACCAAAAAAGAGGAACATGGGATGTACTCACTCATATTTGGTTTCTAGCCATAAATAAAGGTCATTGAGCCTATAATTCGGGTTCTTAGAGAAGCCAAATAAGAAGGAGAACCCAAAGAAAAACATATAGGCATGCTCCTGAATATCAAGCTTTATCAGGCGATGAAAGGAGACAGTGACAAAGACCCACATTGGAGCACCAGACTGAAATATCAAGGTCCAAGTCAGGAGCGGAAGGAGAGAGAGCACGAGCAGGGAGCTCAGGACCGCAAGGGGTGCACCCACACACTGAGACAGTGGGGATGTTCTGTCGGGAACTCACCAAGGCCAGTTGGCCTGGGTCTGAAAAAGACTGGGTTAAAACCGGCCTCGCTGAACATAGCAGACAATGAGGACTACTAAGACCTCAATAACAATGGCAATGGGTTTTTGATCGTACTGCACCTATTGGCTTTGTGGGAACCTAGGCAGTTTGGATGCTCACCTTACTAGACCTGGATAGAGGTGGGTGGTCCGTGGACTTCCCACAGGGCAGGGAATCATGATTGCTCTTTTGGTGGACAAGGAAGGTGGATTTGACTGGGGGGAGGGGGGGGAATTGGAGGCGGCAGTAGGGAAGAGACAGAAATCTTTACTAAATAAATAAATAAAACTCAAAAAAATGGGTCACATACTTAAAAAAAAGAAGTTAGCACAGTGTTCCTTTTCTGTGTTGAAGCATTACATTGAAAGATAATGACGTTCATTTGAAAGGGTAAAAATTTCATGAAACGGTTTTGTGAGAAATGCACATGTGTTACTCTGAAATGAGAAGCCCTAGTTTGGAATATGTCAAAGTTCTGTTCAAAGTTAGAGCAGTGTTCATTTTCTCTCTAGGAGCTTTACTTTGTGAGATACTCACGTTCTTTTGAAAGGGTAAGAATTTCATGAAATGCTTTTGTAAGAAACGCACATGTGTTAATCTTAAATGAGAAGCCCTAGTTTGGGATATGTCCAAGTATTGTTCGACATTAGAGCAGTGTTCACTTTCTCTCTAGAAGTTTTACTTTGAAAGATAATCACGTTCTTTGAAAGGGTAAGAATTTCATGAAATGCTTTTGTGAGAAATGCACATGTGTTACTCTGAAATGAGAAGTTGTTATTTGGGACATGTTACACTATTGTTAGAAGTTACCACAGTGTTCATTTTCTGTGTTGAAGCATTACATTGAAATATAATCAAGTTCATTTGAAAGGGTAAGAATTTCATGAAATGCTTTTGTGAGAAACGCACATGTGTTACTCTGAAATGAGAAGCCCTAGTTTGGAATATGTCAAAGTTTTGTTCAAAGTTAGAGCAGTGTTCATTTTCTCTCTAGGAGCTTTACTTTGAAAGATACTCATGTTCTTTTGAAAGGGTAAGAATTTCATGAAATGATTTTGTGAGAAACGCACATGTGTTACTCTGAAATGAGAAGCCCTAGTTTGTGATATGTCCAAGTATTTTTCGACATTAGAGCAGTGTTCACTTTCTCTCTAGAAGTTTTACTTTGAAAGATAATCACGTTCTTTTGAAAGGGTAAGAATTTCATGAAATACTTTTGTGAGAAATGCACATGTGTTACTCTGAAATGAGAAGTTGTTATTCGGGATATGTTACACTATTGTTAGAAGTTAGCACAGTGTTCATTTTCTGTGTTGAAGCATTACATTGAAAGATAATCACGTTCATTTGAAAGGGTAAAATGTCCATGAAATGCTTTTGTGAGAAACGCACTTATGTTACTGTGAAATGAGAAGCCCTAGATTGAAATATGTCAAGGTACTGTTCGACGTTAGAGCAGTGTTCATTTTCTCTCTAGAAGCTTTACTTTGAAAGATAATCACGTTCTTTTGAAAGGGTAAGAATTTCATGAAATGCTTTTGTGAGAAACGCACATGTGTTACTCTTAAATGAGAAGCCCTAGTTTGGCATATGTCAAAGTTTTGTTCGAAGTTAGAGCAGTGTTCAATTTCTCTCTAGAAGCTTTACTTTGAAAGATAATCACGTTCTTTTGAAAGGGTAAGAATTTCATGAAATGCTTTTGTGAGAAACACACATGTGTTACACAGAAATGTTATGCCCTAGTTTGGAATATGTCAAATTTGTGTTCAAAGTAAGAGCAGTGTTCATTTTCTCTCTAGAAGCTTTACTTTGAAAGATAATCACGTTCGTTAGAAAGGGTAAGAATTTCATGTAATGCTTTTATGAGAAAAGCATATGTCTTACTCTCAAATGAGAAGCCCTAGTTTTTGATATGTCCAAGCATTGTTCGACATTAGAGCAGTGTTCATTTTCTTTCTAGAAGCTTTGCTTTGAAAAATAATCACGTTATTTTGAATGTGTAAGAATTTCATGAAATGCTTTTGTTAGAAACAAACGTCTGTTACTCTGAAATGTGAAGTTGTTATTCGGGATATGTTGCACTTATTGTTATAAGTTAGCACAGTGTTCATTTTCTGTTTTGAAGCATTACATTGAAAGATAATCAAGTTCATTTGAAAGGGTAAAAATTTCATGAAACGATTGTGTGAGAAACACACATGCGTTACTCTCAAATGAGAAGCCCTAGTTTGGAATATGTCAACGTAGTGTTCGACGTTAGAGCACTGTTCATTTTCTCTCTAGAAGCTTTACTTTGAAAGATAATCACGTTCTTTTGAAAGGTTAAGAATTTCATGAAATGCTTTTGTGTGAAACGCACATGTTTTATTCTGAAATGAGAAGTTGTTATTCGGGATATGTTACACTATTGTTAGAAGATAGCACAGTGTTCATTTTCTGTGTTGAAGCACTACATTGTAAGATAATCAGGTTCATTTGAAAGGGTAAAAATTTTATGAAATGCTTTTGTGAGAAACGCACATGTGTTAATCTGAAATGAAAAGCCCTAGTTTGGAATATGTCAAAGTACTGTTCGAAGTTAGAGAAGTGTTCATTTTCTCTCTAGAAGCTTTTACTTGAAAGATAATCATGTTATTTTGAAAGGGTAAGAATTTCATGATATGCTTTTGTGAGAAATGCACATGTGTTACTCTGAAATGAGAAGCCACAGTTTGGGATATGTCCAAGTATTGTTCGACATTACAGCGGTGTTCATTTTTTCTCTAGAAGCTTTACTTTGAAAGATAATCACGTTCTTTTGAAAGGGTAAGAATTTCATGAAATGCTTTTGTGAGAAACACACATGTGTTACTCTGAAATGAGAAGCCCTAGTTTGGGATATATCAAAGTTCTGTTCACAGTTAGAGCAGTGTTCATTTTCTCTCTAGAAGCTTTACTTTAGAAGATAATCATGTTCTTCTTTTGAAAGGGTAAGAATTTAATGAAATGCTTTTGTGAGAAAGGCACATTGTTACTCTCAAATTAGAAGCCCTAGTTTGAGATATGTCAAAGTATTGTTCAACGTTAGAGCAGTGTTCATTTTCTCTCTAGAAGCTATACTTTGAAAGATAATCACGTTCTTTTGAAAGGGTAAGAATTTCATGAAATGCTTTTGTGAAAAACACACATGTGTTACTCTGAAATGAGAAGTTGTTATTCGAGATATGTTACACTTATTGTTAGAAGTTAGCGCAGTGTTCATTTTCGGTGTTGAAGCATGACATTTAAAAATAATCACGTTCATTTGAAAGTGTAAAAATTTCATGAAATGCTTTTGTGAGAAACGCACATGTGTTACTCTCAAATGAGAAGCCTTAGTTTGGGATATGTCAGAGTTCTGTTCAAAGTTAGAGCAGTGTTCATTTTCTCTCGAGAAGCTTTACTTTGAAAGATAATCATGTTCTTTTGAAAGGGTAAGAATTTCATGAAATGCTTTTGTGAGAAACGCACATGTGTTACTCTGAAATGAGAAGCCCTAGTTTGGGATATGTCAAAGTACTGTTCAAAGTTAGAGCAGTGTTCATTTTCTTCTAGGAGCTTGAATTTTGAGATAATCACGTTCTTTTGAAAGGGTAAGAATTTCATGAAATGCTTTTGTGGGAAATGCACACGTGCTAATCTGAAATGAGAAGCCCTAGTTTGGGATATGTCTAAGTATTGTTCGACGTTAGAGCAGTGTTCACTTTCTCTCTAGAAGTTTTACTTTGAAAGATAATCATGTTCTTTTGAAAGGGTAAGAATTTCATGAAATGCTTTTGTGAGAAATGCACAAGTGTTAATCTGAAATGAGAAGCCCTAGTTTGGAATATGTCAAATTTACTGTTCAATGTAAGAGCAGTGTTCATTTTCTCTCTAGAAGCTTTACTTTGAAAGATAATCACGTTCGTTAGAAAGAGTAAGAATTTCATGAAATGCTTTTGTGAGAAACGCACATGTGTTACTCTCAAGTGAGAAGCCCTAGTTTAGGATATGTCCAAGTATTGTTCGACATTAGAGCAGTGTTCATTTTCTCTCTAGAAGCTTTACTTTGAAAAAATAATCACGTTCTTTTGAATGGGTAAGAATTTCATGAAATGTTTTTGTGAGAAACACACATGTGTTACTCTGAAATGTGAACCTTGTTTTGGGATATGTTGCACTTTTGTTATCAGTTAGAGCAGTGTTCATTTTCTGTGTTGAAGCATTACTTTGAAAGATAATCACGTTCTTTTGAAAGTGTAATAATTTCATGAAATGCTTTTGTGAGAAACGCACATGTGTTACTCTTAAATGAGAAGCCCTAGTTTGGAATATGTCAAAGTTTTGTTCAAAGTTAGAGCAGTGTTCACTTTCTCTCTAGAAGTTTTACTTTGTAAGATACTCACGTTCTTTTGAAAGGGTAAGAATTTCATGAAATGCTTTTGTGAGAAACACACATGTGTTACTCTGAAATGTTAAGCCCTAGTTTGGAATATGTCAAATTTACGTTCAAAGTAAGAGCAGTGTTCATTTTCTCTCTAGAAGCTTTACTTTGAAAGATCATCACGTTCATTAGAAAGGGTAAGAATTTCATGAAATGCTTTTGTGAGAAAAGCACATGTGTTACTCTCAAATGAGAAGCCCTAGTTTTTGATATGTACATGTATTGTTCGACATTAGAGCAGTGTTCATTTTCTTTTTAGAAGCTTTACATTGAAAGATAAGCAAGTTCTTTTGAATGGGTAAGAATTTCATGAAACGATTGTGTGAGAAACACACATGCGTTACGCTCAAATGAGAAGCCCTAGTTTGGAATATGTCAACGTACTGTTCGACGTTAGAGCACTGTTCATTTTCTCTCTCGAAGCTTTACTTTGAAAGATAATCACGTTCTTTTGAAAGGGGAAGAAGTTCATAAAATGCTTTTTTGTGAAACGCACATGTGTTACTCTGAAATTAGAAGTTGTTATTCGGGATATGTTACACTATTGTTAGAAGATAGCGCAGTGTTCATTTTATGTGTTGAAGCATTACATTGAAAGATAATCAGGTTCATTAGAAAGGGTAAAAATTTCATGAAACGCTTTTGTGAGAAACGCACATTTGTTACTCTCAAATGAAAAGCCTTAGTTTGGGATATGTCAAAGTTCTGTTCAAAGTTAGAGCAGTGTTCATTTTCTCTGGAGAAGTTTTACTTTGAAAGATAATCATGTTCTTTTGACAGGGTAAGAATTTCATGATATGCTTTTGTGAGAAACACACATGTGTTAATCTGAAATGAGAAGCCCCATTTTGGGATATGTCAAATGTACTGTTCGAAGTAAGAGCAGTGTTCATTTTCTCTCTAGAAGCTTTACTTTGAAAGATAATCACGTTCTTTTGAAAGGGTAAGAATTTTATGACATGCTTCTGTGAGAAACGCACAAGTGTTACTCTAAAATGAGAAGCCCTAGTTTAGAATATGTCAAAGTTCTGTTCAAAGTTAGAGCAGTGTTCATTTTCTCTCTAGAAGCTTTACTTTGAAAGACAATCATATTCTTTTGTAAGGGTAATAATTTCATGAAATGCTTTTGTGAGAAACACACATGTGTTAATCTGAAATTAGAAGCCCTAGTTTGGAATATGTCAAATTTATGTTCAAATAAAGAGCAGTGTTCATTTTCTCTCTAGAAGCTTTACTTTGAATCATAATCATGTTCGTTAGAACGAGTAAGAATTTCATGAAATGCTTTTGTGAGAAACGCACATGTGTTACTCTCAAATGAGAAGCCCTAGTTTGGGATATGTCCAAGTATTGTTCGACATTAGAGCAGTGTTCATTTTCTTTCTAGAAGCTTTACTTTGAAAAAATAATCACGTTCTTTTGAATGGGGAAGAATTTCATGAAATGTTTTTGTTAGAAACAAACATGTGTTACTCTGAAATGTGAAGTTGTTATTCGGGATATGTTGCATTTATTGTTAGAAGTTAGCGCAGTGTTCATTTTCTGTGTTGAAGCATTGCATTGAAAGATAATCACGTTCATTTGAAAGGGTAAAAATTTCATGAAACCATTGTGTGAGAAATGCACATGCATTACTCTCAAATGAGAAGCCCTAGTTTGGAAAATGTCAAAATTCTGTTCAAAGTTAGAGCAGTGTTCATTTTCTCTCTAGGAGCTTTACTTTGTGAGATAATCACGTTCTTTTGAAAGGTTAAGAATTTCATGAAATGCTTTTGTGTGAAATGCACATGTGTTACTCTGAGATGAGAAGTTGTTATGCGGGATATGTTACACTATTGTTAGAAGTTACCACAGTGTTCATTTTCTGTGTTGAAGCACTACTTTGAAAGATAATCACGTTCATTTGAAAGGGTAAAAATTTCATGAAATGCGTTTGTGAGAAACGCACATGTGTTACTCTGAAATGAGAAGCCCTAGTTTGAAATATGTCAACGTACTGTTCGACATTAGAGCAGTGTTCATTTTCTCTCTAGAAGCTTTAAATTGAAAGATAATCACGTTATTTTGAAAGGGTAAGAATTTCATGAAATGCTTTTGTGAGAAACGCACATGTGTTACTCTGAAATGAGGAGCAACAGATTGGGATATGTCCAAGTATTGTTCGACATTAGAGCTGTGTTCATTTTTTCTCTAGAAGCTATACTTTGAAAGATAATCACGTTCTTTTGAAAGGGTAAGAATTTCATGAAATGCTTTTGTGAGAAACTCACATGTGTTACTCTGAAATGAGAAGCCCTATTTGGGAATATGTCAAAGTTCTGTTCAATGTTATTGCAGTGTTCATTTTCTCTCTAGAAGTTTTACTTTGTAAGATAATCACGTTCATTTGAAAGGGTAAGAATTTCATGATATGCTTTTGTGAGAAACGCACATGTGTTACTATCAAATGAGAAGCCCTAGTTTTGGATATGTCAAAGTTCTGTTCAAAGTTAGAGCAGTGTTCATTTTCTCTGGAGAAGTTTTACTTTGAAAGATAATCACGTTCTTTTGAAAGGGTAAGAATTTCATGAAATGCTTTTGTGAGAAGCGCACAAGTGTTACTCTGAAATGAGAAGCCCTAGTTTGGGATATGTCAAAGTTATGTTCAAAGTTAGAGCAGTGTTCATTGTTGCGGCGAACTCCCTGACCAGTAGGAAAGAACAGCCACCAGACGAGGATTCTTCCCAAATCACGTTTTATTGGAGCCTCTTGGTTGAAGGGAGAGCGGGAAGCGAGGGGCCCCGAACTCTGATCTGCAGCTGCTTTTTTGGGGGACTAGGGGTACGTGCATTCCTCCTATTGGTCAAAGTGTCTCAGCAGCCACTCCAAGCTCCCTGATAGGTCCGGCACACTGAGGACACTGAGCTTGCCCGAGATGGTGATTCCAAGCCTGCAGGGGCCCTGCACCATCTTGTAATGGCGGCCACATATACTGGCTCCCTGCAGTTCCCCCTCCTCGTTAGTCTCAAAGCCAAGTCAGAGGTCTTATTCCCGATCAGGTCTTCAACTCATGATGTGAGGACAGGTCAAGGGAGGCCTGCGTCTATGGTATTCCTTCTCCACTGCAATGGAACAAGATCCATGGAGGTGCAAAGGCAATACCGGAATGCAAAGGACTAGCGTACCTTCCTCAGTGCAATGGACAGAACTTCCACAAGGGTGCAAAGGCTACACATCAGTCACTATAAACTCTTGAGGACAAATAACCAAACTTGGGGGGAATCACCCTTCTACAGGGCAGCCAGCGCCTGCAGCATTACCTCCTTATCACGGGATGCCTGGGCCTGAAGGCGACAAATTATCCATAGGGACAGCACCCACCCTCCTATGCAGCATGCAAAAAACATCCCCACTCCTATTCAATCCTTAAACAGGGAGAAGGCATGGGAGATCCAGGACTGCAGTCCCTCCGCCAGGCTGAGATCTATGTGTGTTGAGTTGATTAGAACCACTGCACATCTGAGGTCCTCCAGGGTGGCATCAAAGTCCTCAGACCAATTTCCTGCAAGCTCAGCTGGGTCTTCCTGGACTCTCTAGAGGCAGGACATCCTGCAGAGTGGGGCAGCAGGTTCTGTTATCAGGCACTCCTCTCCTTGGGGGCAGGGAAGGCCAGACCAAGGACCTCTCTCCAATCGCCTCTGGAACTCCTCTGTGGGATGTCTGCAGCCACGACATCAGGTCCAACCTTTTTTTTTTTCTTTCTGTGAAAAAAAAGCATAAACATCTCCTCGACCCCAAATATATATAGGTCGGGTCTTTTTATAATGCATTGCAAGGGCTTTTCCACCTTGCCTTAGCAAAGGTCAGCTTGGGGTTATCAAGCCAGATCCGTTTGCATCAGGATCTGCTGGCAACTTTTATGAATTGCTTTGAAGGAGCCTTGTTTGCTCCATAATTTTTTATTTATTAGACATATATGCAGTTCTTCCATTGGAAGAGCCATTTGTAAAATTTAGCATAAAATCCTTTAAGGGAATTTTTTGCTATAACACCAGCAAAATACAGTTGTGTAAATTATAGCGATGATCATCTGGGGAAAGATTACTGTTTTTGTCTTTGAATTGAGCAAAGGCGGTTGTCCAGGAATCAATCTTAAACTTATCAATGAATCTATTGTTTAATATAAGAAACATTGATCATAGACAATCTTTGTTAAACCATCTTTTAGCTTTTATCCTGCCCTTTTGTACCAGACAGGCTACTGGTTTAAATTAAGAGTTAAATATATTAACTAGCAAAACTGGGAAGGTTTAGCCATAAACAGCATTTTTTATAAAACTGTTGTAGAATAAGTTTTATATTTAATATACATACTTGCCATAGCTGAATTATAATATACTGTATTTGTTGATTATTGTATACTTTACCTGTTGATTTATATTTTATCTGCTTGAGTACCTGTTAGGCAGCTTTAAGCTCTCTCTATTGGAAACTGCTTTTTGTAAGAATTTTACCTAGCAGCTCAAGGTCTCCCATAAGAATATTATAACTAGGGCTTTAACCATTGGACATCCAACCAAAGTTTGTAAGCCCTCCTAAGTTTTTTTTTATTTTTAAATTAATTTATTATGTTTTCCATTATTTAAAACAATTTTCAAATTCAAATACACTTTGATCATATTCTTCCTCTCCCTCAAGTCCCTTCAGATCTTTTCCCCATCCCTACCCACCCAACTTTAAGTTCTTTCTTTAACAAGAAGCAAAAATCCTGTACAACAATAAAATCTTCCAAAACTTAGAAACAAGAAAGTCATACCAAGAAAAGAAAGAAAAAAAGATTGAAAACAAACAAAAAGCCCAACTTGTAACCAAATAAAGCACAGACAAAATCCTGTGGAGTCCAACTATATGTTGTTGGTCAATTACTCCTGAACATGAGGCTTGCCCAAAATTAGTTGACATGCTCAGTGTCACTCATCGTAGAAAACTGATTGTCTCTCCCCTAACTGGTATAAGTGATAGGCTAACGAACCTAATCTGATAGCGGAACTGCCTTAAATTCCAGCTATCCAGGGAACTAGGTGTGGCAACTCCTGACTTCTTGGCCTACCTGACCGGATGTAGGTTACGTGACTGGGACCACGCGGCCAGATTCCATGCTCCTGTGCCCTACTCCCCAAGCCCTCATTCAGGGGGTATATAAGTCGTTACCCTGTCCCTAATAAACGGAGGCTTTGACAAAAAAAAAGCCCTCCTAAGTTTTAAGTCTGCCTCACAGATAGGAAAATGGAAAAAAGGAAGCATTTCAACTAATAATGCTGGCCTCATTAGACACCAACATGTAGAAGAATGGAAATAGATCCATATCCATCTCCATGTACAAAATTTAAGTTTAACTGAGCCAAAGGCCTCAGCATATAAAAATTTTGTTGAATCTCACAGAAAAAAATTTTTGAAGCATACTATGTCACATCTTAAATACAGCCTCAGTGGCACAAACATTGTGAGAAAACATAAATTATATCTCCTGAATTGAGAAACTTTTGTATAACAAGACTATAGAGTGGAAAAAGATCTTTACTTATCATAAATCCACTTTAAAAATATATGAAGAACTCAGGAAATTAGTTATTAAAAATTTATATAATAAAAATATTTGTTATAGATCTAAACTGAAAACTCTCAACAAATGTATTTAAAAATGACTGAGAGACACCTAAAAAATGTTTAAACATAACATCCTTTAACCGCCAGAGAAATGTAAATCAAAACTCTGAGACTTTACCTTATCCTTGTAAAAATGACCAAATTTAAAAATTATTGTTAACAATTTATGCTTAAGAAAATGTGGGTAAAGAAAAAACTTTGTTGCTGGAAGTGCATACTGATGTTGGAAGTGCATAAGGGCACAACCACCTCTGGATCACACACAGCATTGAAAAGCCTGAACAAATCCAGACTCTTCCAGCAGGAAGAGAAAAATCAAAAATTCAGGACTAGCCTGTGAGGGCACACCAGACCTCATTCCAGATGGTTGTGAGCCACCATGTGGTTGCCGGGAATTGAACTCAGGGCCTTTGGAAGAGCAGGCAATGCTCTTAACCTCTGAGCCAATTCTCCAGCTCCTCCAGCAGGAAGAGGAGAATCAAAAATCTAGAGCTAGCCTGTTCAGAGACCCTGCATCAGGAACTACCTGAAGACAAAGCCAGACTGCAAACCTGATAACAATCCCAAGAAACAGGGAGTTTTTCCTGCAGGTATTACTGTTTTAGGAACTAGCTGATAACGACCTTGGGAGTGGTCCTGACAGGCAGGGAGCCGCGCCCCTGCGACCATCAGTGGGTTTTTGAAAATTTTTATGACCATCCTAGACCACAGGGCTGTGGCCTTTTTCCTCAAAAATTCTTTTTCCCCCCGGTCACTAGGGGTCAAACTCCTCCCCCACGCAGGCTATGAGCCTGGGCCCTAGTGCAATGGCCATTGTCTCATCCAAGCCCCACGTGATCACAGCAAGGCCGGTCTCCCGCAAGCCATGGGAGGGCTGCGCCATCCTGAGACCCAAGTGAGAGTTTCCTCAGCATTGGGAGATCCCCCATTATGGTTATATTTTTTAAAATTAGGCAAATATCTACCTCAAAACTCAGCAATACCCCTTCTGGGCCTAAATACAAAGTTGTTTAACCATAAGAACATGTGCTAACCATTGTCGCTTGTTACTCTGGCCCTTGATAAATTTAATTAAGGGGCCTGAGGCCTGAGTCTCAGCATTCCACCCTGAAGCCACACCTGGCAGCAGGAAAAGACCTCAAGCTCAAACAATAGATTCCCACCCAAGAGTGGGCCGTACAAATGGAAAAACTTCTATGATAAGAACTTTAAATCTCGAAAGATCCCCTACTTTCTTGGGAAAGCAGAAGAAACACAGCAAAAATGACAATTTCACTGAAAGCAGTTTACAGATTCAGTGTAAATGTCCATTAAAAATTATAGCAACATTCCTCACAGAACTCATTTACAGATTTAATGTAAATGTTCATTGTCTTTATTTCCTATCTGTATTTCTTTCCTTCTTTTTTTTTCGATTTTTTTCTCGAGACAGGGTTTCTCTGTGGCTTTGGAGCCTGTCCTGGAACTAGCTCTGTAGACCAGGCTGGTCTCAAACTCACAGAGATCCGCCTGCCTCTGCCTCCCGAGTGCTGGGATTAAAGGCATGCGCCACCACCGCCCAGCTTTTTTCTACATTTTTAAACTTTTCCTTTTTCTTTTCTATTTTTCTTTTAGGCCTATCTAAGTTCTCCCCTTTTGAGTCTGATTGTGAGAGGCTATCCTGGTGTGCTATCAATGCTTTTCGCCCTTCTTTAATAATCTCTGTTAGCTTCCTCTTGGAGACAGCCATGTACTAGGCGCCAAAAGGGAAAGGTACCACGCCCCAGTTTGCCTTCCTGCTTTCCTCTCTCAAGATCGAGTGAGTCCCAACTTCTCCCAGGTGGGCAAGTTGAGATCCCCCTGACACTGCAAACCATGACGCAGCCTTGTCTATATCTGTTAGGATGGTAATAATCATTCGCCACAATATTTTCAAGCCACGCTGCTTAAGTAGGGCTTACACCGGGCCAACCATGTCAAAAAACTACCGGACCGCACCGTGATTGTTGCCCATGATGTACTCCCACGTGCACGCAGTAAAAACAACTAAGGCACCACATTGTCTACAGCGGATTTATCCCAGGCACCCAAAAAGCCGCTTTACCTACAATGGTCTTACTTTCAGTTTACAGGTGATTGCAGAAAAACATAAGCACTCTTGCCCAAGCTTATGGCAGCACAGCCAGAAAACAGCAGAAAACAACAGAGATTACCATTGCCACAAAGGCTAAGCAGAACACCCAGGGTTAGACCCCGTAACCAGCATACCCGGAGAACTTACTTACCGAAGTTGCCGCTCCACGTGTCGGGTTCTGAATCCTCTTCGGCCCCTCGCCCGGTACCTGAAGGAGACCCGGCGTCCCGGGATTTCGGAACCATTTGCGGCGAACTCCCTGACCAGCAGGAAAGAACAGCCACCAGACGAGGATTCTTCCCAAATCACGTTTTATTGGAGCCTCTTGGTTGAAGGGAGAGTGGGAAGCGAGGGGCCCCGAACTCTGGTCTGCAGCTGCTATTTTGGGGGACTAGGGGGTACGTGCAGGCCTCCTATTGGTCAAAGTGTCTCAGCAGCCACTCCAAGCTCCCTGATAGGTCTGGCATACTGAGGACACTGAGCATGCCCGAGATGGTGATTCCAAGCCTGCAGGGGCCCTGCGCCATCTTGTAATGGCGGCCACATATACTGGCTCCCTGCACATTTTCTCTCTAGGAGCTTTACTTTGTGAGATACTCACGTTCTTTTGAAAGGTAAGAATTTCATAAAATGCTTTCGTAAGAAATGCACATGTGTTACTTTTAAATGAGATGTCCTAGTTTGGAATATGTCAAAGTTCGGTTCAAAGTTAGAGCAGTGTTCACTTTCTCTCTAGAAGTTTTACTTTGTAAGATACTCACATTCTTTTGAAAGGGTAAGAATTTCATGAAATGCTTTGGTGATAAACGCGTATGTGTTACTCTCAAATGAGAAGCACTAATTTGGGATATGTAGAAGTATTGTTCGAAATGAGAACAGTGTTCATTTTCTCTCTAGAAGCTTTACATTGAAATATAATCACGTTTGTTTGAAAGGGTAAGAATTTCATGAAATGCTTTTGTGAGAAATGCACGTGTGTTACTCTGAAATGAGAAGTTGTTATTCGGGGATATGTTACACTATTGTTAGAAGTTACCACAGTGTTCATTTTCTGTGTTGAAGCATTACATTGAAAGATAATCATGTTCTTTTGAAAGGGTAATAATTTCATGAAATGCTATTGTGAGAAACACACATGTGTTACTCTGAAATGAGAAGAACAAGTTTGGAATTTGTCAACGTTCTGTTCAAAGTTAGAGCAGTGTTCATTTTCTCTCTGGAAGCTTTATTTTGAAAGATAATCACGTTGTTTTAAAAGTGTAAGAATTTCATGAAATGCTTTTGTGAGAAACACACATGTGTTACTCTGAAATGAGAAGTTGTTTTTCGGGATATGTTACACTATTGTTAGAAGTTAGCGCAGTGTCATTTTCTGTGTTGAAGCATTACATGGAAAGATAATGACGTTCATTTGAAAGGGTAAAAATTTCATGAAACGCTTTTTGTGAGAAACGAACATGTGTTACTCTGAAATGCGAAGCCCTAGTTTCAGATATGTCAAACTTCCGTCCAAAGTTAGAGCAGTGTTCACTTTCTCTCTAGAACTTTTACTTCGAAAGATAATCATGTTCTTTGAAAGGGTAAGAATTTCATATTACGCTTTTGTAAGAAACGCACATGTGTTACTCTCAAATGAGAAGCCCCAGTTTCGGATATGTCCAAGTATTGTTCGACATTAGAGCAGTGTTCATTTTCTATCTAGAAGCTTTAATTTGAAAGATAATCACGTTTTTTGGAGACAGTAAGAATTTCATGAAAAGTTTTCGTGAGAAATGCACATGTGTTACTCTGAAATGAGAAGTTGTTATTCGGGATATGGTACACTTATTGTTAGAAGTTAGTGCAGTTTGCATTGATATGCTTTTGTGAAAAACGCACATGTGTTACTCTCAAATGAGAATCTCTAGTTTGGGATATGTCCAATTATGGTTTGACATAAGAGCAGTGTTCATTTTCTCTCTAGAAGCTTTACTTTGAAAGATAATCATGTTCTGTTGAATTGGTAAGAATTTCATGAAATGCTTTTGTTAGAAATGCACATGTGTTACTCTGAAATGAGAAGTTGTTATTTGGGATATGTTACACTATTGTTAGAAGTTAGCACAGTGTTCATGTTTTGTGTTGAAGCATTACATTGAAAGATAATCACGTTCATTTGAAAGGGTAAAAATTTCATGAAATGTTTTTGTGAGAAACGCACATGCGTTACTCTGAAATGAGAAGCCCCAGTTTGGGATATGTCAACGTACTGTTTGACGTTAGAGCAGTGTTCATTATCTCTCTAGAAGCTTTACTTTGAAAGATAATCATGTTCATTTGAAAGGGTAAGAATTTCATGATATGCTTTTTTTAGAAATGCACATGTGTTACTCTCAAAAGAGAAGCCCTAGTTTGGGATGTGTCCAAGTATTGTTCGACATTAGAGCAGTGTTCATTTTCTCTAGAAGCTTTATTTCAAAGACAATCACGTTCTTTTGAAAGGGTAAGTATTTCATGAAATGCTTTTGTGAGAAACATACATGTGTAACTCTGAAATTAGAAGTTGTTATTCGGGATATGTTATACTATTGTTAGAAGTTAGCGCAGTGTTCATTTTCTCTCTATAAGCTTTATTTGAAAGAAAATCAGGTCGTTTTAAAGGGTAAGAATTTCATGATATGCTTTTGTGAGAAATGCACATGTGTTACGCTCAAATGAGACACCCTAGTTTGGGATATGTCAAAGTTCTGTTCAAAGTTAGAGCAGTGTTCATTTTCTCTATAGAAATTTTAATTTGTAAGATACTCACATTCTTTTGAAATGGTAAGAATTTCATGAAATGCTCTTGTGAGAAACGCAAATATGTTACTCTGAAATGAGAAGCCCTACTTTGGGATATGTCAATGTACTGTTCGACATTAGTGCAGTGTTCATTTTCTCTAGAAGCTTTATTTAGAAAGATAATCACGTTCTTTTAAAGGGTAAGAATTTCATGATATGCTTTTGTGAGAAAAGCACATGTGTTACTCTCAAATGAGAAGCCCTAGTTTGCGATATGTCAACGTACTGTTCGACATTAGAGCACTGTTCAATTTCTCTGTAGAAGCTTTACTTTGAAAGATAATCACGATCTTTTGAAAGGCTAAGAATTTCATGAAATGCTTTTGTGAGAAACGCACATGAGTTACTCTGAATGGAGAAGCCACAGTTTGGGATATGTCAACGTACTGTTCGTCATTAGAGCAGTGTTCATTTTCTCTCTAGAAGCTTTACTTTGAAAGGTAATCACGTTCTTTTGAAAGTATAAGCATTTAATGATATGCTTTTGTGAGAAACGCCCATGTGTTACTCTCAAATGAGAAGCCCTAGTTTGTGTTCAAAGTTAGAGCAGTGTTCATTTTCTCTGTAGAACCTTTACTTTGAAAGATAATCACGCTCATTTGAAAGGGTAAGAATTTTATGATATGCTTTTATGAGAAACGTACATGTGTTACTCTCAAATGAGAAGCCCTAGTCTGGGATATGTCCAAGTATTTTTCAACATTAGAGCAGTGTTCATTCTCTCTCTAGAAATTTTAATTTGTAAGATAATCACGTTCATTTGAAAGGGTAAGAATTTCATTAAATGCTTTTGTGAGAAACGCATATGTGTTACTCTCAAATGAGAAGCCACAGTTTGGGATATGTCAACGTACTATTCGACGTTAGAGCAGTGTTCATTTTCTCTCTAGAAGCTTTACTTTGAAAGATAATCATGTTCGTTTGAAAGGGTAATAATTTCATGAAATGCTTTTGTGAGAAACACACATTTCTTACTCTGAAATGAGAAGCCCTATTTTGGAATATGTCAAAGTTCTGTTCAAAGAAAGAGCAGTGTTCATTTTCTCTCTAGAAGCTTACCTTTGAAAGATAATCACGTTCGTTTGAAAGGGTAAGAATTTCATGATATGCCTTTGTGAAAAACGCACATGTGTTACTCTCAAATGAGAATCTCTAGTTTGGGATATGTCCAAGTATTGTTCGACATAAGAGCAGTGTTCATTTTCTCTCTAGAAGCTTTTTTTTTGAAACATAATCACGTTATGTTGAATGGGTAAGAATTTCATGAAATGCTTTTGTTAGAAATGCACATGTGATACTCTGAAATGAGAAGTTGTTATTTGGGATATGTTACACTATTGTTAGAAGTTAGCACAGTGTTCATTTTATCTCTCGAAGTTTTACTTTGTAAGATAATCACGTTCTTTTGAAAGGGTAAAATTTCATGAAATTCTTTTGTGAGAAACGCACATGTGTTATCCTGAAATGAGAAGTTGTTATTTGGGATATGTTACACAATTGTTAGAAGTTAGCAAGTGTTCATTTTCTGTGTTGAAGCATTATATTGAAAGATTATCACGTTTATTTGAAAGGGTAAAAATTTCATGAAATGCTTTTGTGAGAAACACACATGTGTTACTCTGAAATGAGAAGCCCCAGTTTGGGATATGTCAACGTACTGTTCGACGTTAGAGCAGTGTTCATTTTCTCTCTAGAAGCTTTACTTTGAAAGATAATCACGTTCATTTCAAAGGTTAAGAATTTCATGGTATGCTTTTGTGAGAAATGCACATGTGTTAGTCTCAAATGAGAAGTCCTACTTTGGGATATGTCAAAGTTCTGTTCAAAGTTAGAGCAGTGTTCATTTTCTCTCTAGAAGCTTTACTTTGAAAGATAATCTCGTTCGTTTTAAAGGGTAAGAATTTCATGATATGCTTTTTTGAGAAACGCACATGTGTTACTCTCAAAAGAGAAGCCCTAGTTGGAAATGTGTCCAAGTATTGTTCGACATTAGAGCAGTGTTCATTTTCTCTCTAGAAGCTTTATTTCAAAGATAATCACGTTCTTTTGAAAGGGTAAGTATTTCATGAAATGCTTTTTTGAGAAATGTACATGTGTTACTCTGAAATTAGAAGTTGTTATTCGGGATATGTTACACTATTGTTAGAAGTTAGTGCAGTGTTCATTTTCTCTCTAGAAGCTTTATTTGAAACATAATCAGGTCGTTTTAAGGGTAAGAATTTCATGATATGCTTTGTGAGATACGCATATATGTTATTCTGAAATGAGAAGCCCTAGTTTGAAATATGTCAAAGTTCTTTTCAAAGTTAAAGCAGTGTTCATTTTCTCTCCAGAAGCTTTACTTAGAGAGATAAACACGTTCTTTTTAAAGGGTAAGAATTTCATGATATGCTTTTGTGAGAAAAGCACATGTGTTACTCTCAAATGAGAAGCCCTCGTTTGCGATATGTCAACGTATTGTTCGCCATTAGAGCACTGTTCAATTTCTCTCAAGAAGCTTTACATTGACAGATTATCACGTTCCTTTGAAAGGGTAAGAATTTCATGAAATGCTTTTGTGAAAAACGCACATGTGTAACTCTGAAATGAGACGCCCTAGTTTGGAATATGCAAAAATTCTTTTCAAAGTTATAGAAGTGTTCATTTTCTCTCTAGAAGCTTACCTTTGAAAGATAATCAGGACCATTTAAAGAGTATGAATTTCATGATATGCTTTTGTGAGAAACGCACATGTGTTACTCTCAAATGAGAAGCTTTAGTTTGGGATATGTCGAAGTATTGTTAGACATTAGAGCAGTGTTCATTTTCTCTCTAGAAGCTTTACTATGAAAGATAATCATGTTCGTTTGAAAGGGTAAGAATTTCATTAAATGCTTTAGTGAGAAACGCTCATGTGTTACTCTCAAATGAGAAGCCCTAGTTTGGGATATGTCAAAGTTCTGTTCAAAGTTAGAGCAGTGTTCATTTTCTCTCTAGAAATTTTAATTTGTAAGATACTCACGTTCTTTTGAAAGGGTAAGAATTTCATGAAATGCTTTTGTGAAAAACGCACATGTGTAACTCTGAAATGAGACGCCCTAGTTTGGAATATGCAAAAATTCTTTTCAAATTATAGAAGTGTTCATTTTCTCTCTAGAAGCTTACCTTTGAAAGATAATCAGGACCATTTAAAGAGTATGAATTTCATGATATGCTTTTGTGAGAAACGCACATGTGTTACTCTCAAATGAGAAGCTTTAGTTTGGGATATGTCGAAGTATTGTTAGACATTAGAGCAGTGTTCATTTTCTCTCTAGAAGCTTTACTATGAAAGATAATCATGTTCGTTTGAAAGGGTAAGAATTCCATTAAATGCTTTAGTGAGAAACGCACATGTGTTACTCTCAAATGAGAAGCCCTAGTTTGGGATATGTCAAAGTTCTGTTCAAAGTTAGAGCAGTGTTCATTTTCTCTCTAGAAATTTTAATTTGTAAGATACTCACGTTCTTTTGAAAGGGTAAGAATTTCATTAAATGCTTTAGTGAGAAACGCACATTTGTTACTCTGAAATGAGAAGCCCTACTTTGGGATATGTCAATGTACTGTTCGACATTAGAGCAGTGTTCATTTTCTCTAGAAGCTTTACTATGAAAGATAATCATGTTCTTTTGAAAGGGTAAGAATTTCATGAAAAGCTTTTGTGAGAAACGCACATGTGTTATTCTGAAATGAGAAGCCCTAGTTTGAAATATGTCAAAGTTCTGTTCAAAGTTAAGGCAGTGTTCATTTTCTCTCCAGAACCTTTACTTAGAGAGATAAACACGTTCTTTTTAAAGGGTAAGAATTTCATGATATGCTTTTGTGAGAAATGAACATGTGTTACTCTCAAATGAGAAGCCCTCGTTTGTGATATGTCAACGTACTGTTCGACATTAGAGCACTGTTCAATTTCTCTCAAGAAGCTTTACATTGAAAGATTATCACGTTCTTTTGAAAGGGTAAGAATGTCATGAAATGCTTTTGTGAAAAACGCACATGTGTAACTCTGAAATGAGATGCCCTAGTTTGGAATATGTAAAAATTCTCTTCAAAGTTATAGAAGTGTTCATTTTCTCTCTAGAAGCTTACCTTTGAAAGATAATCAGGACCATTTAAAGAGTATGAATTTCATGATATGCTTTTGTGAGAAACGCACATGTGTTACTCTGAAATGAGAAGCCCTAATTTGGAATATGTCAAATTTCTGTTAAATGTTAGAGCAGTGTTCATTTTATCTCTAGAAGCTTTAGTTTGAATGATAATCACATTCTTTTGAAAGGTAAGAATTTCATTGTATGCTTTTGTGAGAAATGCACAAGTGTTACTCTCAATTGAGAAGGCCTAGTTTGGGGTATGTCCAAGTATTGTTCAACATTAGAGCAGTGTTCATTTTCTCTCTAATAGTTTTACTTTGTAAGATACTCACGTTCTTTTGAAAGTGTAACTATTTCGTGATATGCTTTTGTAAGAAGCAAACATGTGTTACTCACAAATGAGAAGCCCTAGTTTGAGATATGTCCAAGTAATTTTTGACATTGGAGCAGTTTTCATTTTCTCTCTAGAAGCTTTACTTTGGAAGATAATCACGTTCATTTGAACGGGTAAGAACTTCATAAAATGCTTTTGTTAGAAAAAAACATGTGTTATTCTGAAATGAGAAGTTGTTATTGGGGATATGTTACACTTATTGTTAGAAGTTAGCACAGTGTTCATTTTCTGTGTTGAAGCATGAAATTGAAAAATAACCACGTTCATTTGAAAGGGTAAGAATTTCAAGAAATGCTTTTGAGAAACGCACATGTGTTACGCTGAAATGAGAAACCCTAGTTTGGGTTATGTCAAAGTTATGTTCAAAGTTAGAGCAGTGTTCATTTTCTCTGCAGAAGCTTTACTTTGAAATATAATCTTGTTATTTTAAAGGTTAATAATTTCATGAAATGCTATTGTGAGAAACACACATTTATTATTCTGAAATGTGAAGCCCTAGTTTGAATATGTCAAAGTTCTGTTCAAAGTGAGAGCAATGTTCATTTTCTCTTTAGAAGCTTTTTTTTGAAAGATAATCATGTTGATTTGAAAGGGTTAGAATTTCATGATATGCTTTTGTGAGAAACACACATGTGTAACTCTCAAATGAGAACCCCTAGTTTGGGATGTGTCACAGTTTTTTCAAAGTTAGAGAAGTGTTCATTCTCTCTCTAGAAGTTTTACTTTGTAAGATACTCACGTTATTTTCAAAGGGTAAGAATGTCATGAAATGCTTTTGTGAGAAACTCACATTGTTACTCTCAAATGAGAAGCCCTTCTTTTGGATGTGTCCATGTATTGTTCGACATTAGAGCAGTGTTCATTTTCCTTTATTTTTAAAGATAATCACGTTCTTTTGAAAGGGTAAAAATTTCATGAAATTCTTTTGTGAGAAACGCACATGTGTTACTCTGAAATGAGAAGCCACAGTTTGGGATATGTCAATGTTATCCCAGTTTGGGATATGTTCGACGTTAGAGCAGTGTTCATTATCTCTCTAGAAGCTTTACTTTTAAAGATAATCATGTTCATTTGAATGGTTAATAATTTCATGAAATGCTTATCGGAGAAACACACATGTGTTACTCTGAAATGAGAAGGCCTCGTAGTGAATATGGCAAAGTTCTGTTCAAAGTTAGAGCAGTGTTCATTTTCTGTCTCGAAGCTTTATTTGAAAGATAATCATGTTCTTTTGAAAGGGTAAGAATTTCATGATATGATTTTCTGAGAAACACACATGTTTTACTGTCAAATGAGAATACCTAGTTTGGGATATGTCAAAGTTCTGTTCAAAGGTAGAGCAGTGTTCATTTTCTCTCTAGAAGCTTTACTTTGAAAGATAATCATGTTCTTTTGAAAGGGTAAGAATTTCATGAAATGCTTTTGTGAGAAACGCACATGTGTTACTCTGAAATGAGAAGCCACAGTTTGGGATATGTCAACGTACTGTTCGACATTTGAGCAGTGTTTATTTTCTCTCTAGAAGCTTTAATTTGAAAGATAATCATGTTCTTTTGTAAGGAAAAGAATTTCATGATATGCGTTTGTGAGAAACGCACATGTGTTACTCTGAAATGAGAAATTGTTATTGGGGATATATTACACTATTGTTAGAAGTTAGCGCAGTGTTCATTTTCGCTATTGAAGCATGACTTTGAAAAATAATCACGTTCATTTCAAAGGGTAAAAATTTCATGAAATGCTTTTGTGACAATCACACATGTGTTACTCTGAAATGAGTAGCCCTATTTGGGAATATGTCAAATTTCTGTTCAAAGTTAGAGCAGTGTTCATTTTCTCTCTAGAAGCCTTAATTTAAAGATAATCACATTCTTTTGTAAGGGTAAGATTTTCTTATATGCTTTTGTGACAAACGCACATGTGTTACTCTGAAATGCAAAGCCATATTTGGGAATATGTCAAAGTTCTGTTCAAAGTCAAAGCAGTGTTCATTTTCTTTATAGAAGCTTTATCTTGAAAGATAATCACGTTCATTTGAAAGGGGAAGACTTTCATGAAATGCTTCTTTGAGAAACACACATGTTTTACTCTCAAAAGAGAAGCCCTAGTTTGGGATGTGTCCAAGTATTGTTCGACATTAGAGCAGTGTTCATTTTCTCTCTAGAAGCTTTATTTCAAAGATAATCACGTTCTGTTGAAAGGGTAATTATTTCATGAAATGCTTTTGTGAGAAACGTATATGTGTTACTCTGAAATTAGAAGATATTATTCGGGATATGTTACACTATTGTAAGAAGTTAGCGCAGTGTTCATTTTCTCTCTAGAAGCTTTATTTGAAAGATAACCAAGTCGTTTTAAAGGGTAAGAAATCATGATATGCTTTTGTGAGAAATGCACAAGTGTTACTTTCAAATGAGAAGTTGTTATTCAGGATATGTTACACTATTGTTGGAAGTTACCACATTGTTCATTTTCTGTGTTGAAGCATTACATTGAAAGATAATCACGTTCATTTGAAAGGGTAAAAATTTCATGAAATGCTTTTGTGAGAAATGCACATGTGTTACTCTGAAATGAGAAGCCCTAGTTTGAAATAAGTCAATGTATTGTAAGACGTTAGAGCAATGTTCATTTTCTCTCTAGAAGCTTTATTTTGAAAGATAATCACGTTCTTTTGAAAGGGTAAGAATTTCATGAAATGCTTTTGTGAGAAACGCACATGAGTTACTCTGAAATGAGAAGCCACAGTTTGGGATATGTCCAAGTACTGTTCGACGATAGAGCAGTGTTCATTTTCTCTCTAGAAGCTTTTATTTGAAAGATAATCACGTTCGTTTGAAAGGGTAAGAGTTTCATTGTAACCTTTTATGAGAATCGCACATGTATTACTCTGAAATTAGAAGTTGTTATTTGAGATATATCCAAGTATTGTTCGACATTAGAGCAGTGTTCATTTTCCCTCTAGAAGCCATACTTTGAAAGATAATCACATTCATTTGTAAGGGTAAGAATTTCATGGAAAGCTTTCTTGAGAAACGCACATGTGTTACTCTCAAATGAGAAGCCCTAGTTTGGGATCTGTCCAAGTATTGTTCGACATTAGAGCAGTGTTCATTTTCTCTCTAAAAGCTTTACTTTGAAAGATAATCATGTTCTTTTGAAAGGTTAAGAATTTCACGAAATGCTTTTGTGAGAAACAAACATGTCTTAGTCTGAAATGAGAAGCCCTATTTTGGTATATGTCAAAATTATGTTCAAAGTTACAGCAGTGTTCATTTTCTCTCTTGAAGCTTTACTTTGAAAGATAATCACATTTGTTTGAACAGGTAAGAATTTCATGAAATGCTTTTGTGACAAACGCACATGTGTTACTCTCAAATGAGAAGCCGTATTTTGGGATATATCCAAGTATTGTTCGACATTAGAGCATTGTTCATTTTCTCTCTAGAAGCTTTACTTTGAAAAATAATCAGGTCCTTTTAAAGGGTAAGAATTTCATGATATGTTTTTGTGAGAAACGCACAAGTGTTAATCTGAAATGAGAAGCCCTAGTTTTGAATATGTCAAAGTTCTGTTCAAAGTTAGAGCAGTGTTCATTTTCTCTCTAGAAGCTTTACTTTGAAAGATAATCACGTTCTTTAGAAAGGGTAAGTATTTCATGATATGCTTTTGTGAAAAACGCACATGTATTACTCTCAAATGAGAAGCCACAGTTTGAGATATGTCCAAGTATTGTTCGACATTAGAGCAGTGATCATTTTCACTCTAGAAGCTTTACATTTAAAGATAATCATGTTTCTTGAACGGGTAATAATTACATGATATGCTATTGTGAGAAACACACATGTGTTAATCTGAAATGAGAAGAACTATTTTGGAATATGTCAAAGTTCTGTTCAAAGTTAGAGCAGTGTTCATTTTCTCTCTAGAAGCTTTACTTTGAAATATAATCACGTTCTTTTGAAAGGGTAAGAATTTCATGAAATGCTTTTGTGAGAAACATGTGTTACTCGGAAACGGAAGTTGTTATTCGGGATATGTTACACTATGTTAGAAGTTACCACAGTGTTCATTTTCTGTGTTGAAGCATTACATTGAAAGATATTCACGTTCATTTGAGTGGGTAAAAATTTCATGAAATGCTTTTCTGAGAAATGCACATGTGTTACTCTCAAATGAGAAGCCCCAGTTTAGGATATGTCCAAGTATTGTTCGACATTAGAGCAGTGTTCATTTTCTCTCCTGAAGCTTTAATATGAAAGATAATCACGTTCTTTTGTAAGGATAAGAATTTCATGAAATGCTTTTGTTAGAAGAAAACATGTGTTACTCTGAAATGAGAAGTTGTTATTTGGGATAGGATACACTTATTGTTAGAAGTTAGTGCAGTGTTCATTTTCTGTGTTGAAGCATGACATTGAAAAATAATCACGTTCATTTGAAAGGGTAAAAATTTCATGAAATGCTGAAACGCACATGAGTTACTCTCAAATGAGAAGCCCTAGTTTGGAATATGTCAAAGTTCTGTTCAAAGTTAGAGCAGTGTTGATTTTCTCTCTACAAGCTTTATTTGAAAGATAATCACGTTCTTTTGAATGTGTAATAATTTCATGATATGCTTTTGTGAGAAACGCAAATGTGTTACACTCAAATGCGAAGCCCTAGTGTGGGATTTGTCAAAGTTCTGTTCAAAGTTAGAGCAGCGTTCATTTACTCTCTAGAAGCTTTACTTTGAAAGATAATCATGTTCTCTGAAAAGGTATTAATTTCATGAAATGCTTTTGTGAGAAACACACATGTGTTACTCTGAAATGAGAAGTTGTTTTTCGGGATATGTTACACTATTGTTAGAAGTTAGCGCAGTGTCATTTTCTGTGTTGAAGCATTACATTGAGAGATAATGATGTTCATTTGAAAGGGTAACAATTTTATGAAACGCTTTTGTGAGAAACGAACATGTGTTACTCTGAAATGCGAAGCCCTAGTTTGGAATATGTCAAAGTTCTCTTTAAAGTTAGAGCAGTGTTCATTTTCTCTCTAGAAGCTTTACTTTGAAAGATAATCTCGTTCTTTTGAAAGGGTAAGTATTTCATGATATGCTGTTGTGAAAAACACACATGTATTACTCTCAAATGAGAAGCCACAGTTTGAGATATGTCCAAGTATTGTTCGACATTAGAGCAGTGATCATTTTTCTCTCTAGAAGCATTACATTGAAAGATAATCACGTTTTTTTGAAAGGGTAATAATTTCATGAAATGCTATTGTGAGAAACACACATGTGTTAATCTGAAATGAGAAGAACTATTTTGGAATATGTCAAAGTTCTGTTCAAAGTTAGAGCAGTGTTCATTTTCTCTCTAGAAGCTTTACTTTGAAATATAATCACGTTCTTTTGAAAGGGTAAGAATTTCATGAAATGCTTTTGTGAGAAACGCACATGTGTTACTCGGAAACGAGAAGTTGTTATTCGGGATATGTTACACTATGTTAGAAGTTACCACAGTGTTCATTTTCTGTGTTGAAGCATTACATTGAAAGATATTCACGTTCATTTGAAAAGGTAAGAATTTCATGAAATGATTTTGTGAGAAGCGCACATGTTTTACTCTGAAATGAGAAGCCCTAGTTTGGAATATGTCAACGTACTGTTCGACGTTAGAGCAGTGTTCCTTTTTCTCTCTAGAAGTTTTACTTTGAAAGATAATCACGTTCTTTGAAAGGGTAAGAATTTCATATTATGCTTTTGTGAGAAACGCACATGTGTTACTCTCCAATGAGAAGCCTCAGTTTCAGATATGTCCAAGTATTGTTCGACATTAGAGCAGTGTTCATTTTCTCTCTTGAAGCTTTAATTTGTAAGATAATCACGTTCTTTTGAAAGGGTAAGAATTTCATGAAATGCTTTTGTTAGAAGCAAACATGTGTTACACTGAAATGAGAAGTTGTTATTAGGGATATGAGAAGCCCTAGTTTGGAATATGTCAAAGTTCTGTTCAAAGTTAGAGCAGTGTTGATTTTCTCTCTACAAGCTTTATTTGAAAGATAATCACGTTCTTTTGAATGTGTAATAATTTCATGATATGCTTTTGTGAGATGAGAAGCCAAAGTTTGGGATATGTCAACGTACTTTTCGACGTTAGAGCAGTGTTCATTACTCTCTAGAACATTTATTTTGAAAGATAGTCACGTTCATTTGAAAGGGTAAGAATTTCATGATATGCTTTTTGAGAAACGCACATGTGTTACGCACAAATGAGAAGCCCTAGTTTGGGATATGTCAAAGTTCTGTTCAAATTTAGAGCAGTGTTCATTTTCCCTGGAGAAGTTTTACTTTGAAAGATAATCACGTTCTTTTGAAAGGGTAAGAATGGCCAAGATTAAAAACACCGATGACAACTTATGCTGGAGAGAACACCCCCGGCATTGTTGCTGGTAGTGTAAATTGGTACAGTTTCTTTAGATATCAGTATGGCATTTTTTCAGAAAATTATGATACAACCTTCCTCAAGACCCAGCAATATTACTTTTGGATATATATTCAAAGGATGCTCAATCATACCACAAGGACATATGCTCAACTATGTTCATAGCAGCATTGTTTGTCCTAGCCAGTACTTGAAAACAACTTAAATGCCCCTTTACCAAAGAATGGATAAGAAAAATGTGGTAAATTTACACAATGGAGTACTATACAGCAAAAAATAATGACATCTTGAATTTTGCAGGCAAATGAATGGAGTTAGAAAACATCATATTGAGTGAGGTAACCCCAACACAGAAAGACAAATATCATATGTACTCACTCATAAGTAACTTTTAGACATAAAGCAGAGAAAACCAGCCTACAGTTCACAATTTCAGAGAACCTAGATAACAATGAGGACCTTAAGAGAGACATACATGGATCTAATCTACATGAGAAGAAGAGAAAGAGATCTCCTGAGTAAACTGGGAGCATGGGGACCATGGGAGAGGGTTGAAGGAGGGGAGAGGATGGGAGAGGAGCAGACAAAAATGTATAGCTCAATAAAGTCAAAAAAACAGGATAAGAATCAGTAGGCTTTCTATGTACAATTGATAAACTGGCTGAGAAAGAAATATGAGAATTATCACCCTTCACAAAAAAAAAGTTAGAGCAGTGTTCATTTTCTCTAGAAGCTTTACTTTGAAAGATAATCACTTTCTTTTGAAAGGGTAAGAATTTCATGATATGCTTTTGTGAGAAATGCACAAGTGTTAGTCTCAAATGAGAAGCCCTAGTTTTGGATATGTCAAAGTTCTGTTCAAAGTTAGAGCAGTGTTCATTTTCTCTCTAGAAGTTTTACTTTGTAAAATACTCACGTTCTTTTGAAAGCGTAAGAATTTCATGAAATGCTTTTGTGAGAAACGCACATGTGTTAGTCTCAAAAGAGTAGCCCTAGTTTTGGATATGTCCAAGTATTGTTCGACATTAGAGCAGTGTTAATTTATTCTCTAGAAGCTTTATTTTGAAAGATAATCACGTTCTTTTGAAAGGGTAAGAATTTCATGAAATGCTGTTTTGAGAAACGCACATGTGTTACTCTGAAATGAGAAGCCACAGTTTGGCATATGTCAATGTACTTTTCGATGTTAGAGCAGTGTTCCTTTTCTCTCTTGAAGCTTTACTTTGAAAGATAATCATGTTCTTTGAAAGGGTAAGAATTTCATGAAATGCTTCTGTGAGAAACACACATGTGTTAGTCTGAATTGAGAAGTTGTTATTCGGGATATGTTACACTATTGTTAGAAGTTGGAGGAGTGATCATTTTCTGTGTTGAAGCATTACATTGAAAGATAATCACGTTCATTTCAGAGGGTAAAAATTTCATGAAACGCTTTTGTGAGAAATCACATGTGTTACTCTGAAATGAGAAGTCCTAGTTTGGGATATGTCCAAGTATGGATTGACATAAGAGCAGTCTTCATTTTGTCTCTAGAATCTTTACTTTGAAAGATAATAACCTTCTTTTGAAAGGGCAAGAATTTAATGAAATGCTTTTGTTAGAAACATGTGTTACTCTGAAATGAGATTTGTTATTCGGAATATGTTACACTTATTGTAAGAAGTTAGCTCAGTGTTCATTTTCTGTATGAAAATAACCACGTTCATTTGAAAGGGTAAGAATTTCATAAAATACTTTTGTGAGAAACGCACATTTGTTACTCTCAAATGAAAAGCCCTAGTTTGGAATATGTCAAAGTTCTGTTCAAAGTTAGAGCAGTGTTCATTTTCTCACTAAAAGTTTTACTTTGTAAGATACTCACTTTCTTTTGAAAGGGTAAGAATTTCATTAAATACTTTTGTGAGAAACGCACATTTGTTACTCTCAAATGAGAAGCCCTAGTTTGGGATATGTCAACGTACTGTTCGACATTAGAACAGTGTTCATTTTCTCTCTAGAAGCTTTACTTTAAAAAATAATCACGTTCTTTTGAAAGGTTAAGAATTTCATGAAATGATTTTGTTAGAAACAAACATGTGTTACTCTGAAGTGAGAAGTTGTTATTCAGGATATGTTACATTATTGTTAGAAGTTAGCACAATGTTCATTTTCTGTGTTGAAGCATGACATTGAAAAATAATCACGTTCATTTGAAAGGGTAAAAATTTCATTAAATGCTTTTGTGAGAAATACACATGTGTTACTCTGAAATGAGAAGCCCTAGTTTGGAATATGTCAAAGTTTTGTTCAAAGTTAAAGCAGTGGTCATTTTCTGTCTAGAAGCTTTACATTGAAAGACAATCTCATTCGTTTGAAAGGGTAAGAATTTCATCATATGTTTTGTGAGAAACGCACATGTGTTACTCTCAAATGAGCAGCTCAAGTTTGTGATATGTCAACGTACTGTTTGACATTAGAGCAGTGTTCATTTTCTCTCTAGAAGCTTTACTTTGAAATATAATCACGTTCTTTGAATGGGTAAAAATTTCATGAAATGCTTTTGTGAGAAACGCACATGTGTTACTCTGAAATGAGAAGTTGTTTTTTCGGGATATGTTACACTATTGTTAGAAGTTAGCGCAGTGTTCATTTTCTGTGTTGAAGCATTACATTGAAAGATAATCACGTTCTTTCGAAAGGTTAAGAATTTCATGAAATACTTTTGTTAGAAACAAACATATGTTACTCTGAAATGAGAAGTTGTTATTCGTGATATGTTACAATTATTGTTAGAAGTTAGTGCAGTGTTCACTTTCTGTATTGAAGCATGACATTGAAAGATACTCATGTTCTTTTGAAAGGGTAAGAATTTCATGAAATGCTTTTTTGAGAAAGGCAGACGTGGTACTTTCAAATGAGAAGTTGTTACTCGGGAACAGTTACACTATTGTTAGAAGTTAGCACAGTGTTCATTTTCTGTGTTGAAGCATGAAATTGAAAAATAACCACGTTCATTTAAAATTGTAAAAATTTCAAGAAATGCTTTTGAGAAACGCACATGTGTTATGCTGAAATGAGAAACCCTAGTTTGGGTTATGTCAAAGTTATGTTCAAAGTTAGAGCAGTGTTCATTTTCTCTCTAGAAGCTTTATTTTGAAAGATAATCACGTTATTTTTAAAGGGTAAGAATTTTATGAAATGCTTCTGTGAGAAACGCACATGTGTTACTCTAAAATGAGAAACCACAGTTTGGGATATGTCAACGTACTGTTCGACGTTTGAGCAGTGTTCATTTCCTGTCTAGAAGCTTTACTTTGAAAGATAATCATGTTCTTTGAAAGGGTAATAATTTCATGAAATGCTATTGTAAGAAACACACATGTGTTACTCTGAAATTAGTAGTTGTTATTCGGGATATGTTACACTATTGTTAGCTGTTGGCGGAGTGTTCATTTTCTATGTTGCAGCATTACATTGAAATATAATCACGTTCATTTGAAAGGGTAAAAATTTCAGGAAACGCTTTTGTGAGACACGCACATGTGTTACTCTGAATTGAGAAGCCCTAGTTTGGAATATGTCAAAGTTCTGTTCAAAATTAGAGCGGTGTTCATTTTCTCTCTAGAAGCTTTACTTTGAATGATAATCATGTTCGTTTGAAAGGGGAAGAATTTCATGATATGCTTTTGTGAGCAACACACATTTGTTATTCTCAAATGAGAAGCACTAGAAGGGATATGTGCAAATATTGTTCGACAATAGAGCAGTGTTCATTTTCTCTCTAGAAGATTTACTTTGAAAGATAATCACGTTCTTTTGAAAGGGTAAGAATTTCATGAAATGCTTTTTTGAGAAACGCACATGTGTTACTCTGAAATAAGAAGCCACAGTTTGGGATATATCAACGTACTGTTCGACGTTAGAGCAGTGTTCATTTTCTCTCTTGAAGCTGTACTTTGAAAGATAACCATGTTCTTTTGAAAGGTTAATAATTTCACGAAATGCTATTGTGAGAAACACACGTGTTACTCTGAAATTAGAAGCCCTAGTTTGGAATATGTCAAAGTTCTGTTCAAAGTTAGACCAGTGTTCATTTTATCTCTAGAAGCTTTACTTTGAAAGATAATCATGTTCTTTGAAAGGGTAAGAATTTCTTGAAATGCTATTGTGAGAAACACACATGTGTTACTCTGAAATGAGAAGTTGTTATTCGGGATATGTTACACTATTGTTAGAAGTTAGCGCAGTGTTCATTTTCTGTGATGAAGCCTGACATTGAAAAATAACCACGTTCATTTGAAAGGGTAAAAATTTCATGAAATGCTTTTGTGATACACGCACATGTGTTTCTCTTTAATGAGAAGCCCTAGTTTGGAATATGTCAAAGTTCTGTTCAAAGTTAAAGTGGTGTTCATTTTCTCTCTAGAAGCTTTAGTTTGAAAGATAATCACATTCGTTTGAAAGAGGAATAATCTCATGATATGCTTTTGTGAGAAACGCACATGAGTTACTCTGAAATGAGAAGCCCTAATTTGGGATATTTCCAAGTATTGTTTGAGATTAGAGTAGTGTTCATTTTCTCTCTAGAAGCTTTAATTTAAAAGATAATCACGTTCTTTTGAAAGGGTAAGAATTTCATGAAATGCTTTTGTGAGAAACGCACATGTGTTACTCTGAAATGAGAAGCCAAAGTTTGGGATATGTCAACGTACTGTTCGACGTTAGAGCAGTGTTCATTTTCTCTCTAGAAGCTTTACTTTGAAAGATAATCACGTTCATTTGAAAGGGTAAGAATTTCATGATATGCTTTTGTGAGAAACGCACATGTGTTATGCTCAAATGAGAAGCCCTAGTTTGGGATATGTCAAAGTTCTGTTCAAAGTTATAGCAGTGTTCATTTCCTCTCTAGAAGTTTTAATTTGTAAGATACTCACGTTCTTTTGAAAGGGTAAGAATTTCATGAAATGCTTTTGTGAGAAACGCACAATTGTTACTCTGAGATGAGGAGCCACAGTTTGGGATATGTCAACCTACTGTTCGACATAAGAGCAGTGTTCATTTTCTCTCTAGAAACTTTACTTTGAAAGATAATCATGTTCTTTTGAAACAGTAATAATTTCATGAAATGCTTTGTGAGAAACACACATGTGTTACTCTGAAATGTGAAGCCCTATTTGGGAATATGTGAAAGTTCTGTTCAAAGATAGAGCAGTGTTAATTTTCTCTCCAGAAGCTTTAATTTGACAGGGTAAGAATTTCATGAAATGCTTCTGCGAGAAACACACATGTGTTACTCTGAAATGAGAAGTTGTTATTCGGGATATGTTACACTTATTGTTAGAAATTAGCGCAGTGTTCATTTTCTGTGTTGAAGCATGACATTGAAAAATAATAACGTTCATTTTAAAGTGTAAAATTTCATGAAATGCTTTTGTGAGAAACGCACATGTGTTACTCTCAAATGAGAAGCCCTAGTTTGGGATATGTCCAAGTATTGTTCGAAATTAAAGCCGTGTTCATTTTCTCTCTAGAGACTTTATTTTGAAAGATAATCACGTTCATTAAATAGGGTAATTATTTCATGATATGCTTTTGTGAGAAATGCACAAGTGTTACTCTGAAATGAGAAGCCCTAGTTTGGGATATGTCCAAGTATTGCTCGACATTAGGGCATTGTTCATTTTCTCTCTACAACGTTTAATTTGAAAAATAATCATGTTCTTTTGAAAAGGTAAGTATTTCATGAAATGCTTTTGTGAGAAACACACATGTGTTACTCTGAAATGAGAAGTTGTTATTCGGGATTTGTTACACTTATTGTTAGAAGTTAGTGTAGTGTTCATTTTCTGTGTTGATGCATGACATTGAAAAATAATCACGTTCTTTTGAAAGGGTAAAAATTTCATGAAATCCTTTTTTGAGAAACCCACATGTGTTACTCTGAAATGAGTAGCCCTAGTTAGGAATATGTCAAAGTTCTTATCAAAGTTAGAGCAGTGTTCACTTTCTCTCTGGAAGTTTAACTGTATAAGAAACTCACGTTCTTTTGAAAGGGTAAGAAATTCATGCAATGCTTTTGTGAGAAATGCACATGTGTTAATCTCAAATGAGAAGCCCTAGTTTGGGATAGGCCTAAGTATTGTACGATATTAGAGCAGTGTTCATTTTCTCTCTAGAATCTTTAATTTGAAAGATAATCACATTCGTTTGAAAGGGTAAGAATTTCATGAAATTCTTTTGTGAGAAACACACATATGTTACTCTGAAATGAGAAGCCACAGTTTGGGATATGTCAACATACTGTTCAACACTAGAGGAGTGTTCATATTCTCTCTAGAAACTTTACTTTGAAATATAATCATGTTCTTTTGAAAGGGTAAGAATTTCATGAAATGCTTTTGTGAGAAAGACACACGTGTTACTCTGAAATGCGAATCCCTATTTGGGAATATGTCAAAGTTCTGTTCAAAGTTAGAGCAGTGTTCATTTTCTCTCCAGAAGCTTTAATTTGACAAGGTAAGAATTTCATGAAATGCTTTGTGAGAAACGCACATGTGTTATTCTGAAATGGGAAGTTGTTATTCGGGATATGTTATCCTTATTGTTAGAAGTTAGCATAGTGTTCAGTTTCTGTGTTGAAGCATGACATTGAAAAATAATAACGTTCAATTTGAAGTGTAAAAATTTCATGAAATGCTTTTGTGAGAAACGCACATGTGTTACTCTGAAATGAGGAGCCACAGTTTGGGATATGTCACCGTACTGTTCGACGATAGAGCATCGTTCATTTTCTGTCTAGAAACTTTACTTTGAAAGATAATCATGTTCTTTTGAAACGGTAATAATTTCATGAAATGCTTTTTTAAGAAACACATATGTGTTACTCTGAAATGAGAAGCCCTATTTGGGAATATGTTAAGGTTCTGTTCAAATGTAGAGCAGTGTTCATTTTCTCGCTATAAGATAATCACGTTCTTTTGAAAGCGTAAGAATTTAATGATATGCTTTTGTGAGAAATGCCCATGTGTTACTCTCAAATGAGAAGCCCTAGTTTCTGTTCAAAGTTAGAGCAGTGTTCATTTTCTCTGTAGAAGCTTTACTTTGAAAGATAATCACGCTCATATGAAAGGGTAAGAATTTCATTATATGCTTTTATGAGAAACGTACATGTGTTACTCTCAAATGAGAAGCCCTAGTTTGGGATATGTCTAAGTATTGTTCGACATTAGAGCAGTGTTCATTTTCTCTCCAGAAGCTTTAGTTTGAAAGATAATCATGTTCGTTTGAAAGGGTAATAATTTCATGAAATGCTTTTGTGAGAAACTCACATGTGTTACTCTGAAATGAGAAGCCATAGTTTGTAATATGTCAAAGTTCTGTTCAAAGTTAGAGCAGTGTTCATTTTCTCTCGAGAAGCTTTACCTTGAAAGATAATCACGTTCGTTTGAAAGGGTAAGAATTTCATGATATTCCTTTTTGAGAAACGCACATGTGTTACTCTCAAAAGAGAAGCCCTCGCTTGGGATGTGTCCAAGTATTGTTCGACATTAGAGCAGTGCTCATTTTCACTCTAGAAGTTTTATTTCAAAGATAATCACGTCCTTTTGAAAGCGTAAGTATTTCATGAAATGCTTTTGTGAGAAACGTACATGAGTTACTCTGAAATTAGAAGTTGTTATTTGGGATATGTTACACAATTGGTAGAAGTTAGCACAGTGTTCATTTTCTCTCTAGAAGCTTTATTTGAAAGATAATCAGGTCGTTTTAAAGGGTAAGAATTTCATGATGTGCTGTTGTGAGAAACGCACATGTGTTACTCTGAAATGAGAAGCCCTAGTTTGGGATATGTCAACCTATTGTTCGACATTAGAGCAGTGTTCATTTTTTCTCTAGAAGCTTTATTTTGAAAGATAATCACGTTCGTTTGAAAGTTTAAGAATTTCATGAAATGCTTTTGTGAGTAATGCACATGTGTTACTCTGAAATGAGAAGTTGTTATTTGGGATATGTTACACTATTGTTAGAAGTTAGCGCAGTGTTCATTTTGTGTGTTGAAGCATTACATTGAAAGATAATCACGTTCATTTGAAAGGGTAGAAATTTCATGACATGTTTTTGTGAGAAACGTACATGTGTTACTCTTAAATGAGAAGCCCTAGTTTGAAATATGTCAATGTACTGTATAACGTTAGAGCAGTGTTCGTTTTCTCTCTAGAACCTTTACTTTCAAAGATAATCACGTCCTTTTGTAAGTGTAAGAATTTCACGAGACGCGGCGGAGGCGAACCCCAGCGCGGCTCAGACGCGGCGGAAGCGAACCTTGGCGCGGCCCAGATGCGGCGGAACCCCGGCGCGGCCCAGACGCGGGGAGACCTGCAGACACCAGCGAACAGAGGAGGATCACTGGCGGCAAATGGTGAGCCTAGTCTTATTCCCTGAAGACCACCTTGTATAGGGAGAGTGTTCTTGCCCCGGGGCTGGACACAGGAAACTGAGTGGGGGCACTCCCCGATCACCTTGATCCCCCGGTTAGCCTGTGAGGGCTTCTACCCTCTGCTGGGGCTGCTCCTCCTAGCTGAGACCCCTCTCTCCCTGGAATATCCCAGATTGCGCCCAGGGTCCTCCTTCGCTCCCCCCTTCCGCTGTGCGCGGGACCAACAAATTTAACCTGTTTGGGCACTGGATAGGGAGCTCAGAGCAGAGGGCACCGCGAGTTCCTCTGTTTTGTTGGCTGGCCTGCAGAGGGGTAGGCCTTTTCTTGGCGAGGTCCCTGGCAAACCAGGAGCCTGGTCCTGGTCCTGAAGACCCTTCAGAGCAGTGAAAGAGATCGTGTCCAGTGGCGGGTCTCAAGAAACGGGGAGAAGGCATTTTGTAAGCAGGGCCCCTGGCCAGCAGGAAAACGCATTCCTGCATTAAAAGACACATTAGACAGCATCAATAGGACGAGATGGGCAGGCGCCAAGGCAAGAATTCACCCAACAATCTGAAAAGCAACATGAAAACACCAGAACCCAATGATCTCACAACAGAAGGACTTGGACACCCTAACACAGAAGAAGTGGAAAAAAATGATCTTATGAAGCAATAGAGTCCCTTAAACAACAGGTAAAAAACACCTTTATAGAAATAGAGGAGAAGTACGACAAAAAGTTTGAAGAAATGAGTAAAAAGGTTGAAGAAATGAGTAAATACATACATGAGACCCTGGGGGAAACAGTTCAAGAATTGAAAACTGAAATGGAAGCAAGGAAGAAAACACAGACTGAGGACCAGCTGGATAAAGAAAATCTAAGTCAACGAGCAGAGTCTACAGAAACAAGCATAATCAATAGAATACAAGAGATAGAAGAAAGAATCTCAGATTCTGAGGACACCATAGAGAAAATAAATGCACTGATCAAAGAAATCAGCAAAGCCAACAAATACTCATCACAAAACACTCAGGAAATATGGGACACAATAAAAAGACCAAACATAAGAATAATAGGGATACAAGAAGGAGAAGAGTCACAGCTCAAAGGCCCAGAAAATATTTTTAACAAAATTATGGAAGAAAACTTTCCCAACATAAAGAAAGATATTCCTTTGAATATCCAAGAAGCATACAGAACACCAAACAGAATGGATCAAAGAAAAACATCCCCTCACCATATAATAATCAAAACACAAAATATACAGGTTAAAGAAAGAATATTAAGAGCTGCAAAGGAAAAGGGGCAAGTAACTTATAAAGGTAAACCAATCAGACTTACACCTGACTTCTCTATGGAAACTATGAAAGCCAGAAGGTCCTGGATAGATGTTCTGCAAAAACTAAGGGATCATGGATGCAAACCCAAACTACTATACCCAGCCAAACTATTGTTCACTATCAATGGAGAAAACAAGACTTTCCAAGATAAGAACAAATTTAAACAATATGTAGCCACAAACCCAGCCCTACAGAAAATAATAGAAGGAAAATCACAACCTAAGGAATCCAGCATTGCCAACACTGCCTACAAAAAGTCGGGCGTCTAGCGAACCTTCACCTGCACACCTCAAAGAAGGGAGACACACAAACACTACCACCAAAACCAATAATAATAACCGGAGTAAACAACCACTGGTCATTAGTAACACTTAATATTAATGGCCTCAATTCACCCATAAAAAGGTACAGGCTAAGGAATTGGATACGAAAACAGGACCCAACATTCTGCTGTTTGCAAGAAACACACCTCAACCACAAAGACAGGCATCTACTCAGAGTAAAGGGTTGGGAAAAGGTGTTTCAAGCAAATGGTCCTAAGAAAAAAGCAGGTGTGGCCATACTAATTTCTAACAAAACTGACTTCAAACTAAAGTCAATCAGAAGAGACCGAGATGGACACTTTATACTCATAACAGGAACAATAAATCATCAGGATGAAGTCTCAATTCTGAATATCTACGCCCCTAACATAAAAGCACCCACCTTTGTAAAAGAAATATTACTAGAACTCAAGGGAGATATCAAACCACACACACTAGTAATAGGAGACTTCAATACACCTCTTTCTCCAATGGACAGATCAATCAGACAGAAACCTAATAGAGAATTAAGAGAATTATTGGAGGTAATGAAGCAAATGGACTTAACAGCCATCTATAGAACATTCCACCCAAAAAGGAAAGAATATACCTTCTTCTCTGCAGGTCATGGAACCTTCTCAAAAATTGACCACATACTCGGAAACAAAGGAAACCTCCACAGATACAAAAAAATATCAGTGTCCACCTGTGTCTTATCCGATCACCACGGACTAAAGCTAGAAGGCAATAACAATGCTACCCCCAGAAAGCCGACAAACTCATGGAAACTGAACAGTCAACTACTGAACCACACATGGGTCAAGGAAGAAATTAAGAAAGAAATTAAAGTCTTCCTTGAGTTTAATGAAAATAAATAGACAACATACTCAAACCTATGGGACACGTTGAAAGCAGTGCTAAGAGGAAAGTTCGTAGCACTAAGTGCCCACTTAAAGAAAACAGAGAAAGCATACATTGAGGACTTAACAGCACACCCGAAAGCCTTAGAAAAAAAAGAAGCAGATGCGCCAAGGAGGAGTAGAAGACTGGAAATAATCAAACTGAGGGCAGAAATCAACAAAATAGAAACACAGAAAACAGTCCAAAGAATCAATGAAACAAAAAGTTGGTTCTTTGAGAAAATCAACAAGATCGACAAACCCCTATCCAAACTAATTAAACAACAGAGAGAGAACACGCAAATAAATAAGATCAGCAATGAAAAGGGGGACATAACCACAGACACAGAGGAAATTCAGAGAATCATTAGATCTTACTAAAAAAGCCTATACGCCACAAAACTGGAAAATGCAAAAGAAATGGACAGTTTTTTAGATAAGTACCACATACCAAAGCTAAACCAAGACCAGGTGAATGATCTAAATAGACCTGTTAGTCGCGAAGAACTAGAAACTGTTATCAAAAATCTCCCTACCAAAAAAAAGCCCAGGACCAGATGGTTTCAATGCAGAATTCTACCAGAACTTCCAAGAAGAGCTAATACCTATACTCCTTAATGTATTTCACAATATAGAAACAGAAGAGTCATTGCCAAATTCCTTTTATGAAGCCACAGTTACCCTGATACCAAAACCACACAAAGACCCAACCAAGAAAGAGAATTATAGGCCTATTTCACTCAGGAATATAGACGCAAAAATTCTCAATAAAATACTGGCAAACCGAATCCAAGAACACATTAGAAAAATTATCCATTATGATCAAGTAGGCTTCATCCCAGAGATGCAGGGCTGGTTCAACATACGCAAATCTATCAACGTAATCCACCATATAAATAAACTGAAAGAAAAAAACCATATGATCATTTCATTAGATGCTGAAAAAGCATTCGACAAAATTCAACACCCCTTTATGATAAAGGTCTTGGAGAGATTAGGGATACAAGGGTCATACCTAAATTTAATAAAAGCTATTTACAGCAAGCCGACAGCTAACATTAAATTGAACGGAGAAAAACTCAAAGCCATCCCACTGAAATCAGGAACAAGACAAGGCTGTCCACTCTCTCCATACCTCTTCAATATAGTGCTTGAAGTTCTAGCAATAGCAATTAGACAACACAAGAGGATTAAGGGGATTCGTATTGGAAAGGAAGAAGTTAAGCTTTCATTATTTGCAGATGATATGATAGTATACATAAGCGACCCCAAAAACTCTACCCAAGAACTCCTACATCTGATAAACACCTTTAGTAATGTGGCAGGATACAAGATCAACTCCAAAAAGTCAGTGGCCTTCCTATACACTAAGGATAAGGAAGCAGAGAGGGAAATCAGAGAAGCATCACCTTTCACGATAGCCACAAATAGCATAAAATATCTAGGAGTAACTCTAACCAAGGAAGTGAAAGATCTATTTGACAAGTACTTTAAGTCTTTGAAGAAAGAAATTGAAGATGACACCAGAAAATGGAAGGATCTCCCTTGCTCTTGGATTGGGAGGATCAACATAGTAAAAATGGCAATTCTACCAAAAGCAATTTATAGATTCAATGCAATCCCAATTAAAATACCATCAAAATTCTTCACAGATCTGGAGAAGACAATAATCAACTTTATATGGAAAAACAAAAAACCCAGGATAGCCAAAACAATCTTATACAATAAAGGAACTTCTGGAGGCATTACCATCCCTGACTTCAAACTCTATTACAGAGCTACAGTATTGAAAACAGCTTGGTATTGGCATAAAAACAGAGAAGTCGACCAATGGAATCAAATAGAAGACCCTAACTTTAACCCACATACCTATGAGCACCTGATTTTTGATAAAGGAGCTAAAAGTATACAATGGAAAAAAGAGAGCATCTTCAACAAATTGTGCTGGCAAAACTGGATGTCAATCTGTAGAAGAATGAAAATAGATCCATATCTATCACCATGCACAAAACTCAAGTCCAAGTGGATTAAAGACCTTAATATCAGTCCGAACACACTGAACCTGATAGAGCAGAAAGTGGGAAGTACTCTACAACAAGTGGGCACAGGAGACCACTTCCTACGTATAACCCCAGCATCACAGACAGTAAGGGCCTCATTGAATAAATGGGACCTACTGAGACTGAGAAGCTTCTGTAAAGCAAAGGACACTGTCGATAAGACAGAAAGGCAACCCACTGACTGGGAGAAGATCTTCACCAACCCCACAACTGACAAAGGTCTGATCTCCAAAATATATAAAGAACTCAAGAAACTAGACTGTAAAAGGCTAATCAACCCATTTATAAAATGGGGCACTGAGCTGAACAAAGATCTCTCAACAGAAGAAGTTCAAATGGCCAAAAGACACCTAAGGTCATGCTCAACTTCCTTAGCGATCAGGGAAATGCAAATCAAGACAACTTTAAGATACCATCTTACACCTGTCAGAATGGCGAAAATACAAAACACCAATGATAGCCTTTGCTGGAGAGGTTGTGGAGAAAGGGGTACACTCATCCATTGCTGGTGGGAATGCAAACTTGTGTAACCACTTTGGAAAGCAGTGTGGACGTTTCTCAGGAAGTTCAGGATCAACCTACCCCTGGATCCAGCAATACCACTCTTGGGAATATACCCAAGAGAGGCCTTATCATACATCAAAAGTATATGCTCTACTATGTTCATAGCAGCACTGTTTGTAATAGCCAGAACATGGAAACAACCTAGATGCCCTTCAATTGAAGAATGGATGAAGAAAGTATGGAATATATACATATTAGAGTACTACTCAGCGATAAAAAACAAGGACTTCTTGAAGTTTGCAGGCAAATGGATGGAAATAGAGAACACGATCCTGAGTGAGGTAAGCCAGACCCAAAAAGAGGAACATGGGATGTACTCACTCATATTTGGTTTCTAGACATAAACAAAGCACATTGCGCCTCTAATACGTGATCTTAGAGAAGCTAAATAAGAAGGAGAACCCAAAGAAAAACATATAGGCATACTCTTGAATGTTAAACTTCATCAGGCGATGAAAGGAGACAGAGACAGAGACCCACATTGGAGCACCAGACTGAAATCTCAAGGTCCAAGTCAGGAGCAGAAGGAGAGAGAGCATGAGCAGGGAACTCAGGACAGCGAGGGGTGCACCCTCACACTGTGACAGTGGGGATGTTCTGTCAGGAACTCACCAAGGCCAGCTGACCTGGGTCTGAAAAAACCTGGATTAAAACCATCTTGGGAAAAAACATAGAGACAATGAGGACTACTGAGATCTCTAGAACAATGGCAATGGGTTTTTGATCCTACTGCACGTATTGGCTTTGTGGGAGCCTAGGCAGTTTGGATGCTCACCTTAATAGACCTGGATGGAGGTGGGTGGTCCATGGACTTCCCACAGGGCAGGGAACCCTGATAGCTCTTTGGGCTGAAGAGAGAGGGGGACTTGACTGGGGGAGGGTGAGGGTAATGGGAGGCAGCGGTGGGGAAAAGACAGAAATCTTAAATAAATAAATAAATAAATAAATAAATAAATAAATAAATAAAATAAACGTGAAAATTAGAATGAGAAAAGGAAGGCGTCCAAATTGTCGAAAAAGGGAGAATCAACAGAGATGCATGAGGTCAAGGAGACCAGCAATGCTCTAGAGCCAATGAACTTGAAGTTGGTCAGCGGCCAGGCTGCTGTTGTTGCCTCAATGGATGATAATACTGAACGTTCAGCTCACAGGAGAGTCCCTCCCTCTTCTGACACCATGTAGGCCAAGATGCTCTTACAGGGCCTCACCACAGAACAAGACAAAGAATGCAGCTTGATGATGTCTGCTTCAATAACTGAAATTAGCTTTCTTCCAGAGATATTAAACCATAATTATATATGCAGAATTTATGAATAACTCTTGGAATCGGGGGATCTCATATAGTATAAATGATTTGCTGAAATATTTCTGATTATGACAAAGTAAAAGTAAAAACAGAGATATTTTTCAAAGAATATTCTGTCATTAGCTAGCATTTAATATTTATTTATGAATTATTTATGCTCCCAAGCAACTTGTTTTTCAATGCTATGTTATAATTTAGTTGATTGTCCATTTAACTTGACAAAAGTATGATATTAAAATAACAGTATTCAAAAAAAAATTGAAAATTCACAGAGAGTCTGGATTATGTACATTGTGTTTTCTTTAAAATTTTTGACTGTGAAGGAGCTAAGTACAGAGAGACATTTCATTATATGGGCTGCCAAGCTAAACCAGAATGGATATAAAGGTATGATTTCAAAATTTGGGTCTAAGGATATGATGCTTTGGAGAGGGTCTTCTTTTGTTTTTACAGAGGACCAGACCCTATGGATTGCATCTATTCCGATATGGTATGATAGACCACGTCCTCCTGAAAGGTTGCTGTGATCACCCTCAAAAAATTACTTCACTCAACTGCCAACTGAGATGACCCTGGCACACAGGTTATACCATGAAAGACCTAATTAACGACGCCCCTATTCAGCAGGAAGCAGTTTAGAGAGAAAAGGCTGCGCCCATGTTCCCAAATATTGATTATATATGTTCTTTTACATTTAAAGGGGGATATGATATAGATATAAATAATTTGCATTGGTGTGGATTTTAAGGTCAAGCTTGTTATATGTATATGTATTTCTGATACTGATTAAGGTATTGTGATTGTGTAGTTCATTTAAAATGTAATCTATAATTAGAAAATATAGGTTGTTGATGAATAATCATAAATAATAGTCAAACTTGTAGTCATGTTAGTAAGATTTTCTAGATATATAGAGATACATTTCAGTTAAACATTCTTCATATCTTTCAAAGACTGCAAAATATGGCATTTAAATATTTTAATAACTTAGGGTTTTTCATGACAATGAGACACATCCGCTCCTGACAGCACCAATCTACTTCGAGAGGAAGATAGGCATCGAAGAGGATCCTTATGGAGTTTGATAGCCATTGGGCAAGAAACTGCTCTTGCCTGGACTGATGCATAAACTGGACATGGAGAACCCACAGAGAGAGGACTGCTAAACTTACCTAAAGGTGAGATGGTCTTTCAGGGTTCCTGATTCATGAAAAGGTCTACGAGACATTGCAGGACACAGCAGAAAATGACTAAACTGTCTTTGGAATTTTCTGCTTCATGGAACTGTCTGCTGGATACTATGTGCCTGAAGGCCAAAGATGGATGCCCCAGTGGTACAGAGGAACTTTGGGTGACTGTCCAGGCAGCGAGATGTCTCTGTCATTTCTAGAGTTTGGATTTCTTGTTTGTTTAAGTAGTTTTATATCCTTCTGGAGTCTTTGATGGAGTTGAAGACTGGATAGTTATAATTTTCCTTAGTTATGATAAAAGATAAAGTAGATATAAATATTGTAACTGTAATTCTTACTTGATAACTGTTTTGCTATATGTAATTTTACTATGTTAAAATGAAAGCTTTCATTTTTGTTTAAACAGAAAAAGAGGAAGTGATGTGGGAGTGTCATATATCAATCTGTTGATTTCATTGGTTAAAATAAAGAAACTGCCTGAGCTCATTGATAGGCCAACAATTACGTGGGTGGAGTAAACAGAACAGGATTCTGGGAGAAAGAAGCTGAGTCAGAAGGAGTAACCATGATGTTCCCACTCCAGAGAGATGCAGGCTAGAATCTCCCTGGTAAGCACACCATGGGGTGCTACACAGATTATCAGAAATAGGTTAGGTCGATATGTCAGAGCTAGCCAATAATGGGCCAGGCAGTGATTAAATGAAAAAAAAAGAATTTCACGATATGCTTTTGTGAGAAATGCCCATGTGTTACTATCAAAAGAGAAGCCCAAGTTTCTGTTCAAAGTTAGAGCAGTGTTCATTTTCTCTGTAGAACCTTTACTTTGAACGATAATCACACTCATTTGAAAGGGTTAGAATTTCATGATATGCTTTTATGAGAAACGCACATGTGTTACTCTCAAATGAGAAGCCCTAGTTTGGGATATGTCCAAGTATTCTTTGACATTAGAGCAGTGTTCATTTTCTCTCTAGAAGCTTTGATTTGAAAGATAATCACATTCGTTTGAAAGGGTAAGAATTTCATTAAATGCTTTTGTGAGAAACGCACATGTGTTACTCTCAAATGAGAAGCCACAGTTTAAAATATGTCAACGTATTATTCGACGTTAGAGCAGTGTTCATTTTCTCTCTAGAAGCTTTATTTTGAAAGATAATCATGTTCGTTTGAAAGGGTCATGATATGCTTTTGTGAAAAACGCACATGTGTTACTCTCAAATGAGAATCTCTAGTTTGGGATATGTCCAAGTATTGTTTGACATAAGAGCAGTGTTCATTTTCTCTCTAGAAGCTTTACTTTGAAAGATAATCATGTTCATTTGAAAGGGTAAGAATTTCATGATATGCTTTTGTGAGAAATGCACATGTGTTAGTCTCAAATGAGAAGCCCTAGTTTGGGATATGTCCAAGTATTGTTCGACATTAGAGCAGTGTTCATTTTCTCTAGAAGCTTTATTTCAAAGACAATCACGTTCTTTTGAAAGGGTAAGAATTTCATGATATGCTTTTTTGAGAAACGCACATGTGTTAATCTCAAAAGAGAAGCCCTAGTTTGGGATGTGTCCAAGTATTGTTCGACATTAGAGCAGTGTTCATTTTCTCTAGAAGCTTTATTTCAAAGACAATCACGTTCTTTTGAAAGGGTGAGTATTTCATGAAATGCTTTTGTGAGAAACATACATGTGTAACTCTGAAATTAGAAGTTGTTATTCGGGATATGTTATACTATTGTTAGAAGTTAGCACAGTGTTCATTTTCTCTCTATAAGCTTTATTTGAAAGATAATAAGGTCGTTTTAAAAGGTAAGAATTCCATGATATGCTTTTGTGAGAAATGCACATGTGTTACGCTCAAATGAGACGCCCTAGTTTGGGATATGTCAAAGTTCTGTTCGAATTTAGAGCAGTGTTCATTTTCTCTATAGAAATTTTAATTTGTAAGATACCCACATTCTTTTGAAAGGGTAAGAATTTCATGAAATGCTCTTGTGAGAAACGCAAATATGTTACTCTGAAATGAGAAGCCCTACTTTGGGATATGTCAATGTACTGTTCGACATTAGAGCAGTGTTCATTTTCTCTAGAAGCTTTATTTAGAAAGATAATCACGTTCTTTTGAAAGGGTAAGAATTTCATGATATGCTTTTGTGAGAAAAGCACATGTGTTACTCTCAAATGAGAAGCCCTAGTTTGCGATATGTCAACGTACTGTTCGACATTAGAGTACTGTTCAATTTCTCTGTAGAAGCTTTACTTTGAAAGATAATCACGTTCTTTTGACAGGGTAAGAATTTAATGATATGCTTTTGTGAGAAACGCCCATGTGTTACTCTCAAATGAGAAGCCCTAGTTTGTGTTCAAAGTTAGAGCAGTGTTCATTTTCTCTGTAGAACCTTTACTTTGAAGGATAATCACGCTCATTTGAAAGGGTAAGAATTTCATGATATGCTTTTATGAGAAACGTACATGTGTTACTCTCAAATGAGAAGCCCTAGTCTGGGATATGTCCAAGTATTTTTTCGACATTAGAGCAGTGTTCATTTTCTCTCTAGAATCTTTACTTTGAAAGATAATCACGTTCGTTTGAAAGGGTAAGAATTTCATTAAATGCTTTTGTGAGAAACGCACATGTGTTACTCTCAAATGAGAAGCCACAGTTTGGGATATGTCAAAGTACTATGCAACGTTAGAGCAGTGTTCATTTTCTCTCTAGAAGCTTTACTTTGGAAGATAATCATGTTCGTTTGAAAAGGTAATAATTTCATGAAATGCTTTTGTGAGAAACACACATTTGTTACTCTGAAATGAGAAGCCCTATTTTGGAATATGACAAAGTTCTGTTCAAAGAAAGAGCAGTGTTCATTTTCTCTCTAAAAGCTTACCTTTGAAAGATAATCACGTTCGTTTGAAAGGGTAAGAATTTCATGATATGCCTTTGTGAAAAACGCACATGTGTTACACTCAAATGAGAATCTCCAGTTTGGGATATGTGCAAGTATTGTTCGACATAAGAGCAGTGTTCATTTTCTCTCTAGAAGCTTTTTTTTTGAAAGATAATCACGTTATGTTGAATGGGTAAGAATTTCATGAAATGCTTTTGTGAGAAACGCACATTTGTTACTCTCAAATGAGAAGCCCTAGTTTGGGATATGTCAACGTAGTGTACGATAATAGAACAGTGTTCATTTTCTCTCTAGAAGCTTTCCATTGAAAGATAATCACGTTCGTTTCAAAGGGTAAGAATTTCATTAAACGCTTTTGTGAGAAACGCACATGTGTAACTCTGAAATAAGAAGCCCTAGTTTGGAATATGTCAAAGTTCTGTTGAAAGTGAGAGCAGTGTTCATTTTCTCTCTAGAAGTTTTACTTTGTAAAATACTCACGTTCTTTTGAAAGTGTAACTATTTCGTGATATGCTTTTGTAAGAAGCGCACATGTGTTACTCACAAATGGGAAGCACTAGTTTGAGATATGTCCAAGTAATTTTTGACATTGGAGCAGTTTTCATTTTCTCTCTAGAAGCTTTACTTTGGAAGATAATCATGTTTGTTTGAAAGGGTAATAATTTCATGAAATGCTTTTGTGAGAAACACACATTTGTTACTCTGAAATGAGAAGCCCTATTTTGGAATATGTCAAAGTTCTGTTCAAAGAAAGAGCAGTGTTCATTTTCTCTCTAGAAGCTTACCTTTGAAAGATAATCACGTTCGTTTGAAAGGGTAAGAATTTCATGATATGCCTTTGTGTAAAACGCACATATGTTACGCTCAAATGAGAATCTCTAGTTTGGGAAATGTCCAAGTATTGTTCGACATAAGAGCAGTGTTCATTTTCTCTCTAGAAGCTTTTTTTTTTGAAAGATAATCACGTTATGTTGAATGGGTAAGAATTTCATGAAATGCTTTTGTTAGAAATGCACATGTGTTACTCTGAAATGAGAAGTTGTTATTTGGGATATGTTACAATATTGTTAGAAGTTAGCACAGTGTTCATTTTATCTCTCGAAGTTTTACTTTGTAAGATACTCACGTTCTTTTGAAACGGTAAAATTTCATGAAATTCTTTTGCGAGAAACGCACATGTGCTACCCTGAAATGAGAAGTTGTTATTTGGGATATGTTACACAATTGTTAGAAGTTAGCAAGTGTTCATTTTCTGTGTTGAAGCATTACATTGAAAGATTATCACGTTCATTTGAAAGGGTAAAAATTTCATGAAATGCTTTTGTGAGAAACACACATGTGTTACTCTGAAATGAGAAGCCCCAGTTTGGGATATGTCAACGTACTGTTCGACGTTAGAGCAGTTTTCATTTTCTCTCTAGAAGCTTTACTTTGAAAGATAATCACGTTCATATCAAAGGTTAAGAATTTCATGATATGCTTTTGTGAGAAATGCACATGTGTTAGTCTCAAATGAGAAGTCCTAGTTTGGGATATGTCAAAGTTCTGTTCAAAGTTAGAGCAGTGTTCATTTTCTCTCTAGAAGCTTTACTTTGAAAGATAATCACGTTCATATCAAAGGGTAAGAATTTCATGATATGCTTTTTTGAGAAACGCACATGTGTTACTCTCAAAAGAGAAGCCCTAGTTGGAAATGTGTCCAAGTATTGTTCGACATTAGAGCAGTGTTCATTTTCTCTCTAGAAGCTTTATTTCAAAGATAATCACGTTCTTTTGAAAGGGTAAGTATTTCATGAAATGCTTTTGGGAGAAATGTACATGTGTTACTCTGAAATTAGAAGTTGTTATTCGGGATATGTTACACTATTGTTAGAAGTTAGTGCAGTGTTCATTTTCTCTCTAGAAGCTTTATTTGAAACATAATCAGGTCGTTTTAAAGGGTAAGAATTTCATGATATGCTTTGTGAGAAACGCACATGTGTTAGTCTCAAATGAGAAGCCCTAGTTTGGGTTATGTCAAAGTTCTGTTCAAAGTTAGAGCAGTGTTCATTTTCTCTCTAGAAATTTTAATTTGTAAGATACTCACGTTCTTTTGAAAGGGTAAGAATTTCATGAAATGCTCTTGTGAGAAACGCACATTTGTTACTCTGAAATGAGAAGCCCTACTTTGGGATATGTCAATATACTGTTCGAAATTAGAGCAGTGTTCATTTTTTCTAGAAGCTTTACTATGAAAGATAATCAATTTCGTTTGAAAGGGTAAGAATTTCATGAAAAGCTTTTGTGAGAAACGCACATGTGTTATTCTGAAATGAGAAGCCCTAGTTTGAAATATGTCAAAGTTCTCTTCAAAGTTAAAGCAGTGTTCATTTTTTCTCCAGAAGCTTTACTTAGGGAGATAAACACGTTCTTTTTAAAGGGTAAGATTTTCATGATATGCTTTTGTGAGAAAAGCCCATGTGTTACTCTCAAAGGAGAAGCCCTCGTTTGTGATATGTCAACGTACTGTTCGACATTAGAGCACTGTTCAATATCTCTCAAGAAGCTTTACATTGAAAGATTATCACGTTCTTTTGAAAGGGTAAGAATTCCATGAAATGCTTTTGTGAAAAACGCACATGTGTAACTCTGAAATGAGAAGCCCTAGTTTGGAATATGTAAAAATTTTTTCAAAGTTATAGAAGTGTTCATTTTCTCTCTAGAAGCTTACCTTTGAAACATAATCAGGACCTTTTAAAGAGTATGAATTTCATGATATGCTTTTGTGAGAAACGCACATGTGTTACTTTCAAATGAGAAGCTTAGTTTGGGATATGTCGAAGTATTGTTCGACATTAGAGCAGTGTTCATTTTCTCTCTAGAAGCTTTACTTTGAAAGATAAACATGTTCGTTTGAAAGGGTAAGAATTTCATTAAATGCTTTTGTGAGAAACGCACAATATTACTCTCAAATGAGAAGCCCTAGTTTGGGCTAATGTCAAAGTTCTGTTCAAAGTTAGAGCAGTGTTAATTTTCTCTCTAGAAATTTTAATTTATAAGATACTCACGTTCTTTTGAAAGGGTAAGAATTTCATGAAATGCTCTTGTGAGAAATGCATATTTTTACTCTGAAATGAGAAGCCCTACTTTGGGATATGTCAATGTACTGTTCGACATTAGAGCAGTGTTCATTTTCTCTAGAAGCTTTACTATGAAAGATAATCATGTTCTTTTGAAAGGTAAGAATTTCATGAAAAACTTTTGTGAGAAACGCACATGTGTTATTCTGAAATGAGAAGCCCTAGTTTGAAATATGTCAAAGTTCTGTTCAAAGTTAAAGCAGTGTACATTTTCTCTCCAGAAGCTTTACTTAGAGAGATAAACACGTTCTTTTTAAAGGGTAAGAATTTCATGATATGCTTTTGTGAGAAATGCACATGTGTTACTCTCAAATGAGAAGCCCTCGTTTGTGATATGGCAACGTACTGTTCGACATTAGAGCACTGTTCAATTTCTCTCAAGAAGCTTTACATTGAAAGATTATCACATTCTTTTGAAAGAATTCATGAAATGCTTTTGTGAAAAACGCACATGTGTAACTCTGAAATGAGAAGCCCTAGTTTGGAATATGTAAAAATTCTCTTCAAAGTTATAGAAGTGTTCATTTTTTCTCTAGAAGCTTACCTTTGAAAGATAATCAGGACCTTTTAAAGAGTATGAATTTCATGATATGCTTTTGTGAGAAACGCACATGTGTTACTCTGAAATGAGAAGCCCTAGTTTGGAATATGTCAATTTTCTGTTAAAATTTAGAGCAGTGTTCATTTTATCTCTAGATGCTTTAGTGTGAATGATAATCACATTCTTTTGAAAGGTAAGAATTTCATGGTATGCTTTTGTGAGAAATGCACATGTGTTAGTCTCAATTGAGAAGCCCTAGTTTGGGGTATGTCCAAGTATTGTTCAACATTAGAGCAGTGTTCATTTTCTTGCTAGAAGTTTTACTTTGTAAGATACTCACGTTCTTTTGAACAGGTAAGAATTTCATGAAATGCTTTTGTGAGAAACGCTCATTTGTTACTCTCAAATGAGAAGCCCTAGTTTGGGATATGTCAACGTAGTGTACGACATTAGAACAGTGTTCATTTTCTCTCTAGAAGCTTTCCATTGAAAGATAATCACGTTGGTTTCAAAGGGTAAGAATTTCATGAAATGCTTTTGTGAGACACGCACATGTGTTCCTCTCAAAAAAGAAGCCCTAGTTTGGCATATGTCAAAGTTCTGTTGAAAGTGAGATCAGTGTTCATTTTCTCTCTAGAAGTTTTACTTTGTAAAATTCTCACGTTCTTTAAGCGCACATGTGTTACTCACAAATGGTTAGCCCTAGTTTGAAATATGTCCAAGTATTTTTTGACATTGGAGCAGTTTTCATTTTCTCTATAGAAGCTTTACTTTGGAAGATAATCACGTTCATTTGAACGGGTAAGAACTTCATAAAATGCTTTTGTTAGAAAAAAACATGTGTTATTCTGAAATGAAAAGTTGTTATTGGGGATATGTTACACTTATTGTTAGAAGTTAGCACAGTGTTCATTTTCTGTGTTGAAGCATGAAATTGAAAAATAACCACGTTCATTTGAAAGAGTAAAAATTTCAAGAAATGCTTTTGAGAAACACACATGTGTTACGCTGAAATGAGAAACCCTAGTTTGGGTTATGTCAAAGTTATGTTCAAAGTTAGAGCAGTGTTCATTTTCTCTCCAGAAGCTTTACTTTGAAAGATAATCTTGTTATTTTAAAGGTTAATAATTTCATGAAATGCTATTGTGAGAAACACACATTTATTATTCTGAAATGAGAAGCCCTAGTTTGAATATGTCAAAGTTCTGTTCAAAGTGAGAGCAATGTTCATTTTCTCTTTAGAAGCTTTTTTTTTGAAAGATAATCATGTTGATTTGAAAGGGTAAGAATTTCATGATATGCTTTTGTGAGAAACACACATGTGTAACTCTCAAATGAGAACCCCTAGTTTGGGATGTGTCACAGTTTTTTCAAAGCTAGAGAAGTGTTCATTTTCTCTCTAGAAGTTTTACTTTGTAAGATACTCACGTTATTTCAAAGGGTAAGAATTTCATGAAATGCTTTTGTGAGAAACGCACATTGTTACTCTGAAATGAGAAGCCCTTCTTTCGGATGTGTCCATGTATTGTTCGACGTTAGAGCAGTGTTCATTTTCTCTCTAGAAGCTTTACTTTGAAAGATAATCACATTCTTTTGAAAGGGTAAGAATTTCATGATATCCTTTTGTGAGAAACGCACATGTGTTACTCTGAAATGAGAAGTTGTTATTTGGGATATGTTACACTATGGTTAGAAGTTACCACAGTGTTCATTTTCTGTGTTGAAACATTACATTGAAAGATAATCACGTTCATTTGAAAGGGTAAAAATTTCATGAAATGCTTTTGTGAGAAACACACATGTTTTACTCTGAAATGAGAAGCCCTAGTTAGGAATACGTCAATGTACTGTTCGACGTTAGAGCCGGGTTCCTTTTTCTCTCTAGAAGTTTTACTTTGAAAGATAAGCACGTTCTTTTGAAAGAGCAAGAATTTCATGAAATTCTTTTGTTAGAAACGCACATGTGTTACTCTGAAATGAGAAGCCCTGGTTTAGAATATGTCAAAGTTCTGTTCAATGATAGAGCAGTGTTCATATTCTCTCTAGAATTTTTACTTTGTAAGATACTCACGTTCTTCTTTTGAAATGGTAAGATTTTCATGAAATGCTTTTGTGAGAAAGGCACATGTGTTACTCTCAAATGAGAAGCCCTAGTTTGGGATATGTCCAAGTATTGTTCGACATTAGAGTAGTGTTCATTTTCTCTCTAGAAGCTTTACTTTGAAAGATAATCACGTTCTTTTGAAAGGGTAAAAATTTCATGAAATGCTTTTCAGAGAAACGCATAAGTGTTACTCTGAAATGAGAAGCCACAGTTTGGGATATGTCAACATACTGTTCAACGTTAGAGCAGTGTTCATTTTCTCTCTAGAAGCTTTAATTTGAAAGATAATCATGTTCTTATGGAAGGGTAATAATTTCATGAAATGCTTTTGTGAGACACATATATATGTTACTGTGAAATGAGAAGCATAAGTTTGGAATATGTCAAAGTTCTATTCAAAGTTAAAGCAGTGTTCATTTTCTCTCTAGAAGATTTACTTTGAAAGATAATCATGGTCATTTTAAAGGGTAAGAATTTCATGATATGCTTTTGTTAGAAACGCGCATGTGTTACTCTCAAATGCTAAGCCCTATTTGGGAATATGTCAAAGTTGTGTTCAAAGTCCGAGCAGTGTTCATTTTCTCACTAGAAGCTTTATTTTGAAAGATAATCACGTTTGTTTGAAAGGGTAAGAATTTCATGAAATGCTTCTGTGAGAAACGCACATGTGTTACTCTGAAATGAGAAGCCCAATTTTGGGATATATCCAAGTATTGTTCAACATTAGAGCAGTGTTCATTTTCTCTCTAGAAGCTTTAATATGAAAGATAATCAGGTCCGTTTAAATAGTAAGAATTTCATGATATGATTTTGTGATAAACGCACAAGTGTTAATTTGAAATGAGAAGCCCTAGTTTGGAATATGTCAATGTTCTGTTCAAAGTTAGAGCAGTGTTCATTTTCTCTCTAGAAGCTTTACTTTGAAAGATAATCACGTTCTTTGGAAAAGGTAAGAATTTCATGATATGCTTTTCTGAGAAACACAAATGTGTTACTCTCAAATGAGTAGCCCTAGTTTGGGATATGTCCAAGTTCTGTTCAAAGTTAGAGCAGTGTTCATTTTCTCTCTAGAAGTTTTATTTTGTAAGATACTCACGTTCTTTTGAAAGGGTAAGAATTTCATGAAATGCTTTTGTGAGAAACGCACATGTGTTACTCTCAAATGAGAAGCCCTAGTTTTGGATATGTTCAAGTATTGTTCAACATTAGAGCAGTGTTCACTTTCTCTCTTGAAGCTTTACTATGAAAGATAATCACGTTCGTTTCAAAGGGTAAGAATTTCATGAAATGCTTTTGTGAGAAACGCACATGTGTTACTCTGAAATGAGAAGCCACAGTTTGAGATATGTCCAAGGATTGTTCGACATTAGAACCGTGTTCATTTTCTCTCTAGAAGCTTTATTTGAAAGATAATCACATTCTTTTGGAAGGGTAATAATTTCATGAAATGCTTTTTTGAGAAACATATATATGTTACTGTGAAATGAGAAGCCTAAGTTTGGAATATGTCAAAGTTCTGTTCAAACTTAAAGCAGTGTTCATTTTCTCTCCAGAAGCTTTACTTTGAAAGGTAATCATGTTAATTTTAAAGGGTAAGAATTTCATGATTTGCTTTTGTGAGAAACGCGCATGTGTTACTCTCAAATGCAAAGCCCTATTTGGGAATATGTCAAAGTTGTGTTCAAAGTCAGAGCAGTGTTCATTTTCTCATTAGAAGCTTTATTTTGAAAGATAATCACGTTCGTTTGACAGGGTAAGAATTTCATTATATGCTTTTGTGAGAAACGCACATGTGTTACTCTGAACTCCGAAGCCCTAGTTTGGGTTATGACAAAGTTCTGTTCAAAGTTAGTGCAGTGTTCATTTTCTCTCTAGGAGTTTTACTTTGTAAGATACTCACGTTCTTTTGAAAGGGTAAGAATTTCATGAAATGTTTTTGTGAGAAATGCACAGGTGTTAATCTCAAACGAGAAGGCGTGGTTTGGGATATGTCCCAGTATTGTTCAACATTAGAGGAGTGTTCATTTTCTCTTTAGAAGCTTTACCTTGAAGGATAATCACGTTCTTTTGAAAGGGTAAGAATTTCATGAAATGCTTTTGTGAGAAACGCACGTGTGTTGCTCTGAAATGAGAAGCCCCAATTTGGGATATGTCAACGTACTGTTCGACATTAGAGCAGTGTTCATTTTCTTTCTAGAAGCTTTACTTTGAAAGATAATCACGTTCTTTTGTAAGGAAAAGTCTTTCAAGATATGTGTTTGTGAGAAACGCACATGTGTTACTCTGAAATGAGAATTTGTTATTCGTGATATGTTACACTATTGTTAGAAGTTAGTGCTGTGTTCATTTTCGGTGTTGAAACATAACTTTGAAAAATAATCTCTTTCATGTAAAAGGGTAAAATTTCATGAAATGCTTTTGTGAGAAACACACATGTGTTACTCTGAAATGAGAAGACTAGTTTGGAATATGTCAAAGTTCTTTTCAAAGTTAGAGCAGTGTTCATTTTCTCTCTAGAAGTTTTATTTTGTAAGATAATCACGTTCTTTGAAAGGGTTTGAATTTCATGATATGCTTCTGTGAGAAACACACATGTGTTACTCTGAAATGAGAAGCGCTAGTTTGGGATATGTCCAAGTATTGCTCGACATTACAGCAGTGTTCATTTTCTCTCTAGAAGCTTTACTTTGAAAGATAACAATGTTCTTTTGTAAGGGTAATAATTTCAAGAAATGCTTTTGTGAGAACCGCACATGTGTTACTCTCAAATGAGAAGCCCGAGTTTGGGATATGTCCATGTATTGTACGACATTAGAACAGTGTTCAATTTCTCTCTAGAAGTTATTGAAAGATAATCACGTTCTTTTTAAAGGGTAAGAATTTCATGAAATGCTTTTGTGAGAAACGCACATGTGTTACTCTGAAATGAGAAGCCCTAGTTTGGAATATGTCAAGGTTCTGTTCGAAGTTAGAGCGGTGTTCATTTTCTCTCTAGAAGCTTTACTTTGAAAGATAATCATGTTCATTTTAAAGGGTAAGACTTTCATGATGTTCTTTTGTGAGAAACGCACATGTGTAACTTGCAAATGAGAAGCCCTAGTTTGGGATATGTCCAAGTATTGTTCGACATTAGAACAGTTTTCATTTTCTCTCTAGAAGCTTTAATAATAAAGATAATCAGGTCCTTATAAAGAGTAAGAATTTCATGATATGCTTTTGTGAGAAACGCACATGTGTTACTCTCAAATGAGAAGCCCTAGTCTGGGATATGTCAATGTATTGTTCAACATTAGAGAAGTGTTCACTTTCTCTTTTGAAGTTTTACTTTGAAAGATAATCACGTTCGTTTCAAAGGGTAAGAATTTCATGAAATGCTTTTGTGAGAAACGCACATGTGTTACTCTGAAATGAGAAGCCCCAGTTTGAGATATGTCAAAGGATTGTTCGACGTTAGAACAGTGTTCATTTTCTCTCTAGATGCTTTATTTTAAAGATAATCACATTCTTTTGGAAGGGTAATAATTTCATGAAATGCTTTTGTGGGAAACATACATGTGTTACTGTGAAATGAGAAGCCTAAGTTTGGGATATGTCAAAGTTCTGTTCAAAGTTAAAGCAGTGTTCATTTTCTCTCTAGAAGCTTTACTTTGAAAGATAATCATGTTCTTTTTAAAGGGTAAGAATTTCATGAAATGCTTTTGTGAGAAACGCGCATGTGTTACTCTGAAATGCGAAGCCCTATTTGGGAATATGTCAAAGTTGTGTTAGAAGTCAGAGCAGTGTTCATTTTCTGTCTAGAAGCTTTATTTTGAAAGATAATCACGTTCGTTTGAAAGGGTAAGAATTTCATTATATGATTTTGTGAGAAACGCACATGTGTTACTCTGAAATGTGAAGCCCTAGTTTGGGATATGTCAAAGTTCTGTTCAAAGTTAGAGCAGTGCTCATTTTCTCTCTAGGAGTTTTACTTTGTAAGATACTCACGATCTTTTGAAAGGGTAAGAATTTCATGAAATGCTTTTGTGAGAGACACACATGTGTTACTCTGAAATGAGAAGCCCTAGTTTGGAATATGTCAAAGTTCTGTTCAAAGTTAGAGCAGTGTTCATTTTCTCTCTAGAAGCTTTACTTTGAAAGATAATCACGTTCATTTTGAAAGGGTAAGAATTTCATGATATTCTTTTGTGAGAAACGCACATGTGTTACTCTCAAATGAGAAGCCCTAGTTTGGGATATGTCAAAGTACTGTTCGACGCTAGAGCAGTTTTCATTTTCTCTCTAGAAGCTTTAATATGAAAGATAATCACGTTCTTATAAAGGTTAAGAATTTCATGATATGCTTTTGTGAGAAACGCACATGTGTTACTCTGAAATGAGAAGCCCTAGTTTGGAATATGTCAAAGTTCTGTGCAAAGTTAGCAGCAGTGATCATTTTCTTTCTAGAAGCTTTACTTGAAAGATAATCACGTTCTTTTGAAAGGGTAGGAATTTCATGATATGATTTTCTGAGAAACGCACATGTGTTACTCTCAAATGAGAAGCCCTAGTTTGGGATATGTCAAAGTTCTGTTCAAAATTAGAGCAGTGTTCATTTTCTCTCTAGAAGTTTTACTTTGAAAGATACTCACGTTCTTTTGAAAGGGTAAGAATTTCATGAAATGTTTTTGTGAGAAACGCACATGTGTTACTCTCAAATGAGAAGCTGTAGTTTGGGATATGTCCAAGTACTTTGAGACGTTAGAGCAGTGTTCATTTTCTCTCTAGAAGTTTACTTTCAAAGATAATCACGTTTTTTAAAGGGTAAGAATTTCATGAAATGCTTTTGTGAGAAACGTACATGTGTTACTCTGAAATGAGATGGCCTATTTGGGAATATGACACAGTTCTGTTCAAAGTTATAGCAGTGTTCATTTTCTTTGTAGAAGCTTTACTTTGAAAGATAATCACGTTCTTTAGAAAGGGTAAGAATTTCATGAAATGCTTTTGTGAGAAACGCACATGTGTTACTCTGAAATGAGAACGTTGTATTTGGGATATGTTACAGTACTGTTCGAAAGTTAGAGGTGTGTTCATTTTCTGTCTAGAAGCATTACATTGAAAGATAATCACGTTCTTTTGAAAGGGTAAAAACTTCATGAAATGCTTTTGTGAGAAACGCACATATGTTATTCTGTAATGAGAAGCCCTAGTTTGGGATATGTCTAAGTTCCGTTCGAAAGTTAGAGAGTGTTCATTTTCTCTCTAGAAGCTTTACTTTGAAAGATAATCACGTTCTTTTCAAAGGGTAAGAATTTCATGATATGCTTTTGTGAGAAACGCACATGTGTTACTCTCAAATGAGAAGCCCCATTTGGGATATGTCAAAGTTCTGTTCAAAGTTAGAGCAGTGTTCATTTTCTCTCTAGAAGCTTTACTTTGTAAGATAATCACGTTCTTTATGAAAGGGTAAGAATTTCATGAAATGCTTTTGTGAGAAACGCACATGTGTTACTCTGAAATGAGAAGCCTCAATTTGGGATATGTCAACGTACTGTTCGACATTAGAGCAGTGTTCATTTTCTCTCTAGAAGCTTTACTTTGAAAGATAATCACGTTCTTTTGAAAGGGTAAGAATTTCATGAAATGTTTTTGTGAGAAACGCACATGTGTTACTCTGAAATGAGAAGCCCTAGTTTGGAATATGTCAAAGTTCTGTTCGAAGTTAGAGCAGTGTTCATTTTCTCTCTAGAAGCTTTACTTTGAAAGATAATCACGTTCTTTTGAAAGGGTAAGAATTTCATGAAATGCTTTTGTGAGAAACACACATGTGTTACTCTGAAATGAGAAGCCCTAGTTTGGGATATGTCAAAGTACTGTTCGAAGTTAGAGCAGTGTTCATTTTCTCTCTAGAAGCTTTACTTTGAAAGATAATCACATTCTTTTGAAAGGGTAAGAATTTCATGAAATGCTTTTGTGAGAAACGCACATGTGTTACTCTCAAATGAGAAGCCCTAATTTGGGATATGTCCAAGTATTGTTTGAAATTAGAGCAGTGTTCATTTTCTCTCTAGAAGCTTACGTTGAAAGATAATCATGTTCTTTTGAAAGGGTAAGAATTTCATGAAATGCTTTTGTGAGAGACACACATGTGTTACTCTCAAATGAGAAGCCCTAGTTTGGGATATGTCCAAGTTTTGTTCAAAGTTAGAGCAGTGTTCATTTTCTCTCTAGAAGTTTTACTTTGTAAGGTAATCACGTTCTTTTGAAAGGGTAAGAATTTCATGAAATGCTTTTGTGAGAGACGCACATGTGTTACTCTCAAATGAGAAGTCCTAGTTTGGGATATGTTAAAGTATTGTTCGACGTTAGAGCAGTGTTCACTTTCTCTGTAGAAGCTTTACTTTGAAAGATAATCACGTTCTTTTGAAAGGGTAAGAATTTCATGATATGCTTTTGTGAGAAACGCACATGTGTTACTCTCAAATGAGAAGCCCTAGTTTGGGATATGTCAAAGTACTGTTCGAAGTTAGAGCAGTGTTCATTTTCTCTCTAGAAGTTTTACTTTGAAAGATAATCAAGTTCTTTTGAAAGGGTAAGAATTTCATGAAATGCTTTTGTGAGAAACGCACATGTGTTACTCTGAAATGAGAAGCCCGTAGTTTGGGAATATGTCAAAGTATTGTTCGACGTTAGAGCAGTGTTCATTTTCTCTCTAGAAGCTTTACTTTGAAAGATAATCACGTTATTTTTAAAGGGTAAGAATTTCATGAAATGCTTTTGTGAGAAACGCACATGTGTTACTCTCAAATGAGAAGCCCTAGTTTGGGATATGTCAAAGTTGTGTTCAAAGTTAGAGCAGTGTTCATTTTCTCTCTAGAAGCTTTACTTTGAAAGATAATCACGTTCTTTTGAAAGGGTAAGAATTTCATGATATGCTTTTGTGAGAAACGCACATGTGTTACTCTGAAATGAGAAGCCCTAGTTTGGGATATGTCAAAGTACTGTTCGAAGTTAGAGCAGTGTTCATTTTCTCTCTAGAAGCTTTACTTTGAAAGATAATCACGTTCTTTTGAAAGGGTAAGAATTTCATGAAATGCTTTTGTGAGAAACGCACATGTGTTACTCTGAAATGAGAAGTTGTTATTCTGGGATATGTTACACTATTGTTAAAAGTTACGACAGTGTTCATTTTCTGTGTTGAAGCATTACATTGAAAGATAATCACGTTCATTTGAAAGGGTAAAAATTTCATGAAATGCTTTTGTGAGAAACGCACATGTGTTACTCTGAAATGAGAAGCCCTAGTTTGGGATATGTCAAAGTTCTGTTCAAAGTTAGAGCAGTGTTCATTTTCTCTCTAGAAGTTTTACTTTGTAAGATAATCACGTTCTTTTGAAAAGGTAAGAATTTCATGAAATGCTTTTGTGAGAAACGCACATGTGTTACTCTCAAATGAGAAGCCCTAGTTTGGGATATGTCCAATTATTGTTCGACATTTAGAGCAGTGTTCATTTTCTCTCTAGAAGCTATACTTTGAAAGATAATCACGTTCTTTTGAAATGGTAAGAATTTCATGAAATGCTTTTGTGAGAAACGGACATGTGTTACTCTGAAATGAGAAGCCATTGTATTGGATATGTTAACGTATTGTTCGACGTTAGAGCAGTGTTCATTTTCTGTCTAGAAGCTTTACTTTGAAAGATAATCACGTTCTTTTGAAAGGGTAAGAATTTCATGAAATGCTTTTTGTGAGAAACACACATGTGTTACTCTGAAATGAGAAGCCCTATTTCGGAATATGTCAAAGTACTGTTCAAAGTTAGAGCAGTGTTCATTTTCTCTCTAGAAGCTTTACTTTGAAAGATAATCACGTTCTTTTGAAAGGGTAAGAATTTCATGAAATGCTTTTGTGAGAAACACACATGTGTTACTCTCAAATGAGAAGCCCTAGTTTGGGATATGTCCAAGTATTGTTCGACATTAGAGCAGTGTTCATTTTCTCTCTAGAAGCTTTACTTTGAAAGATAATCACGTTCTTTTGAAAGGGTAAGAATTTCATGAAATGCTTTTGTGAGAAACGCACATGTGTTACTCTCAAATGAGAAGCCCTAGTTTGGGATATGTCAAAGTACTGTTCAAAATTAGAGCAGTGTTCATTTTCTCTCTAGAAGCTTTACTTTGAAAGATAATCACGTTCTTTTGAAAGGGTAAGAATATCATAAAATGCTTTTGTGAGAAACGCACATGTGTTACTCTCAAATGAGAAGCCCTTCTTTGGGATATGTCCAAGTATTGTTCTACATTAGAGCAGTGTTCATTTTCTCTCTAGAAGATTTACTTTGAAAGATAATCACGTTCTTTTAAAAGGATAAGAATTTCATGAAATGCTTTTGTGAGCTTTTTGAACCACACAACAGCTCCCAGCTCAGCCTGTTTGGGCGCTGGGACAGGGTCCGAATTGGGAGGGCATTCGGGAGGGTGGTGGCTCCTATGTCTAGGTGGTCGGCCTGCACCAAGCAAGGCCGGCCCTTTGTTCACGGGACGCCCAGGCAGCGGGGAGATCGGATCCGGATGCCAGGAGTGACATTGCTTGGGTGAGTGAGTTTCTGGCCGCGGCGGCAGCCCGGGACAGGGAGCTCAGACGTTCCCCACCCCTCCTGCACTTCCGGGTCAGTCTGTGGAGGCTGTACTGCTTGATACCTCTTCTCCATTCCTGTCCCACCCAGCTTGCATCCAAGGCCCTCCCCTACTACCTCTGACCCTCCTCCCCTCTTTGAACCACACAACAGCTCCCAGCTCAGCCTGTTTGGGCGCTGGGACAGGGTCTGAATTGGGAGGGCATTCGGGAAGGTGGTGGCTCCTTTGTCTAGGTGGCCTGGCCTGCCAAGCGGGGCCGGCCCTTTGTTCGCGGGATGCCCAGGCAGCGGGGAGATCGGATCTGGGTGCCAGGAGGGACATTGCTTGGGTGATTGAGTTTCTGGCCGCGGCGGCAGCCGGGACAGGGAGCTCTGACGTTCCCCACCCTCCTGCACTTCCGGGTCAGTCTGCGGAGGCTGTACTGCTTGATACCTCTTCTCCATTCCTGTCCCACCCAGCTTGCATCCAAGGCCCTCCCCCACTACCTCTAACCTCCCTCCCCTCTTTGAACCACACAACAGCTCCCAGCTCAGCCTGTTTGGGCGCTGGGACAGGGTCCGAATTGGGAGGGCATTCGGGAGGGTGGTGGCTCCTTTGTCTAGGTGGCCGGCCTGCACCAAGCGGGGCCGGACTTTGTTCGCAGGATGCCCAGGCAGCGGGAGATCGGATCCGGGTGCCAGGAGGGACATTGCTTGGGTGAGTGAGTTTCTGGCGCGGCGGCAGCCCGGGACAGGGAGCTCAGACGTTCCCCAACCCTCCTGCACTTCTGGGTCAGTCTGTGGAGGCTGTACTGCTTGATACCTCTTCTCCATTCCTGTCCCACCCAGCTTGCATCCAAGGCCCTCCTCCACTACCTCTGACCCCCTCCCCTCTTTGAACCACACAACAGCTCCCAGCTCAGCCTGTTTGGGCGCTGGGACAGGGTCCGAATTGGGAGGGCATTCGGGAGGGTGGTGGCTCCTTTGTCTAGGTGGCCGGCCTGCACCAAGCGGGGCCGGCCCTTTGTTCGAGGGACGCCCAGGCAGCGGGGAGATCGGATCCGGGTGCCAGGAGGGACATTGCTTGGAGATACACCCAGAGACTCAGGCACAGCAAAGACAGGACCAAGACACCAGGCCTCTCTTGGCTTCATTTGAAGAGGAGATGGGAAGGCGCCAATGCAAGAATTCCTCCAACAACCTGAAAGGCAACATGACATCACCAGAACCCAGGGATCCCCAAATAAGAAGAATTGTACACCCTACTCCAGAAGAAGTAGAAGAAATCGACTCAAAAAGTGAATTTTTTGAAAATAATAGAAGACCTTAAACAGGAGGTGAAAATCTGCCATAAACAATTAGAGATTACAAACAAAAAGGTAGAGGAAATGAATAAATCGCTCAAAGATACCCAAGAAAACCAAGAGAAACAAGAAAATGCAATCAAACAGGTAAGGGAAATGGTTCAAGACCTGAAGAATGAAATGGAAGTAATGAAGAAAACTCAAACCGAGGGAAGGTTGGAGATGGAAAATCTGAGTAAACGAACAGGAACTACAGAGACAAGTACTACCAACAGATTACAAGAGTTAGAAGAAAGAATGTCAGACTCTGAAGATACCATAGAGAAAATTAACACACTGATCAAAGAAAACAGCAAAACCAACAAATTCTCATCACAAAACATTCAGAAAATATGGGACACAATAAAAAGACCAAACCTAAGAATAATTGGGATAGAAGAAGGAGAGGAAGTACAGCTCAATGGTTCAGAAAATATATTTAATAAAATTATAGAAGAAAACTTTCCCAGACTAAAGAAAGATATTCCTTTGAAGGTTCAAGAAGCATACAGAACACCGAATAGACTGGACCAAAAAAAAAAAAACATCTCCTCGCCATATAATAATCAGAAAACAAAACATACAGAATAAAGAAATAATATTAAGAGCTGCAAAGGAAAAAGGTCAAGTTACTTATAAAGGTAACCTATCAGACTTACACCGGACTACTCTATGGAAACCATGAAAGCCAGAAGGTCCTGGATAGATATACTGCAGAAGCTAAGAGAACATGGATGCAAGCCCAGACTACTATACCCAGCCAAGCTTTCATTCACTATAAATGGAGAAAACAAAATTTTCCAGGATAAAAACAAATTTAAACAATACGTAGCCACAAATCCAGCCTTACAGAAAGTAATAGAAGGAAAATTACAAACCAAGGAGACCAACAATGACCACAATAACTCAAACATCTAGACACCCTTCACCAGCACAACTAAAAGAAGGCAAACACACAAACTCTATGACTAAAAAGTGACTGGAGTTAGCAACCACTGGTCATTAATATCCCTTAATGTCAATGGACTCAACTCACCTATAAAAAGGCACAGGGCTAAGAGATTGGATACGCAACAGGATCCAACATTCTGCTGTTTACAAGAAACACACCTCAACCACAAAGACAGGCACCTACTTAGAGTAAAGGAATGGGAAAAGGTTTATCAAGCAAATGGACCTAAGAAACAAGCAGGTGTGGCCATACTAATTTCTAACAAAGTTGACTTCAAACTTAAATCAATCAGAAGAGATGGAGAGGGATATTTTATACTCATAACAGGAACAATTCATCAGGATGAGGTCTCAATCCTGAATATCTATGCCCCTAATATAAAAGCACCCACATATGTAAAAGAAACACTACTAAAACTCAAGGCTGCCATCAAACCGCACATACTAATAATAGGAGATCTCAACACTCCTCTTTCACCAGTGGACAGGTCAATCAGACAGAAACCTAACAGAGAAATAAGAGAATAAATGGAGGTATTGAATCAAATGGACTTAACAGACATCTATAGAACATTCCACCCAAATAGGAAAGAATATACCTTCTTCTCTGCAGCTCATGGAACCTTCTCGAAAATTGACCACATCCTCGGTAACAAAGCAAACTTCCACAGTTACAAAAAAATATCCATAACCACCTGTGTCTTATCAGATCACCACGGACTAAAGTTAGAATTCAACAACAATGCTACCCCCAGAAAGCCTACAAACTCATGGAAACTCAATAGTCAACTATTGACCCACACCTGGATCAAAGAAGAAATAAAGAAAGAAATTAAAGTCTTCCCTTGAATCCAATGAAAATAAAGAATCAACATACTCAAACTTATGGGACACTTTGAAAGCAGTCCTAAGGGGAAAGTTCATAGCCCTTAGTGCCCACTTAAAGAAAACAGAGAAAGCATACATTGGAGACTTAACAGCCCACCTGAAAGCTCTAGAAAAAAAAGAAGCAGACTCACCTAGGAGGAGTAGAAGACTGGAAATAGTCAAACTGAGGGCGGAAATCAACAAAATAGAAGCACAGAAAACAATCCAAAGAATCAATGAAACAAAAAGCTGGTTCCTGGAAAAAATCAACAAAATTGATAAACCCCTATCCAAACTAATCAAACGGCAGAGAGAGAATTTGCAAATTAATAAGATCAGAAATGAAAAGGGGGACATAACCACAGACATAGAGGAAATTCAGAGAATCATTAGATCTTACTAAAAAAGCCTGTATGCCACAAAACTGGATAATGTAAATGAAATGGACACTTTTTTAGATAAATACCATATACCAAAGTTAAATCAGGACCAGGTGAACAATCTAAATAGACCTGTCAGTCGCGAAGAATTAGAAGCTGTTATCAAAAACCTCCCCACCAAAAAAAGCCCAGGACCAGATGGTTTCAATGCGGAATTCTACCAGAATTTCCAAGAAGACCTAATACCTACACTCCTTAAGGTATTTCACAATATAGAAACAGAAGAGTCATTGCCAAATTCCTTTTATGAAGCTACCGTCACTCTGATACCAAAACCACACAAAGACTCAACCAAGAAAGAGAATTACAGGCCAATCTCACTCATGAACATCGACGCAAAAATCCTCAACAAAATACTAGCAAACCGGATCCAGGAACACATTAGAAAAATTATCCATTATGATCAAGTAGGCTTCATCCCAGAGATACAAGGCTGGTTCAACATATGAAAATCTGTCAATGTAATCCATCATATAAATAAACTGAAAGAAAAAAACCATATGATCATTTCATTAGATGCTGAAAAAGCTTTAGACAAAATTCAACATCCCTTTATGATAAAAGTCTTGGAGAGATTAGGGATACAAGGGTCATACCTAAATATAATAAAAGCTATTTACAGCAAACCGACAGCTAACATCAAACTAAACGGAGAGAAACTCAAAGCCATCCCACTTAAATCAGGAACCACGACAAGGCTGTCCACTCTCTCCATACCTCTTCAATATAGTGCTTGAAGTTTTAGCAATAGCAATAAGACAACATAGGGGGATCAAGGGGATTCGAATTGGAAAGGAAGAAGTTAAACTTTCGTTATTTGCAGATGATATGACAGTGTACATAAGCGACCCCAAAAACTCACCAAAGAACTCCTACAGCTGATAAACACCTTTAGTAATGTGGCAGGATACAAGATCAACTCCAAAAAATCAGTCGCCCTCCTATACACAAAGGATATGGAAGCAGAGAGGGGAAATCAGAGAAGCCTCACCTTTCACAATAGCCACAAACAGCATAAAATATCTCGGGGTAACTCTAACCAAAGAAGTGAAGGATCTATTTGACAAGAACTTTAAGGCATTGAAGAAAGAAATTGAAGAGGATACCAGAAAATGGAAGGATCTCTCTTGCTCGTGGATTGGGAGGATCAACATAGTAAAAATGTCAATCCTACCAAAGGCAATTTATAGATTCAATGCAATACCCATCAAGATCCCATTAAAATTCTTCACTGATCTTGAAAGGACAATAATCAACTTATATGGAATAACAAAAAACCCGGATAGCCAAAACAATCTTATACAATAAAGGTACTTCTGGAGGCATTACCATCCGTGATTTTAAACTCTATTAAAGAGCTACAGTAATGAAAACAGTGTGGTATTGGCATAATGTGAGAAACGCATATGTGTTATTCTGAAATGTGAAGCCTAGTTTAGAATATGTTAAACTTCTGTTCAAAGTTAGAGCTGTGTTCATTTTCTCTCTAGGAAGCCTTACTTTGAAAGATAATCACGTTCTTTTGAAAGGGTAAGAATTTCATGAAATGCTTTTGTGAGTAACGCACATGTGTTACTCTCAAATAAGAAGCCCTAGTTTGGGATATGTCCAAGTATTGTTGGATATTAGAGCAGTGTTCATTTTCTCTCTAGAAGCTTTACTTTGAAAGATAATCACCTTCTTTTGAAATGGTAAGAATTTCACTAAATGGTTTTGTGGAAATCACACATGTGTTACTCTGAAATGAGAAGGCACAGTTTGGGATATGTCATCTACTGTTTGACGTTAGAGCAGTGTTCATTTTCTCTCTAGAAGCTTTACTTTGAAAGATAATCACGTTCATTTGAAAGGGTAAAAATTTCATGAAATTCTTTTGTGAGAAAAACACATGTGTTACTCTGAAATGAGAAACCCTAGTTTGGAATATGTTAAAGTTTTGTTCAAAGATAGAGCAGTGTTCATTTTCTCTCTAGAAGTTTTATTTGAAAGATAATCACGTTCTTTTGAAAGGGTAATAATAATCATGAAATGCTTTTGTGAGTAACGACATGTGTTACTCTCAAATGAGAAGCCCTAGTTTGGAAATTGTCCAAATATTGTTCGACATTAGAGCAGTGTTCAATTTCTCTCTAGTAGCTTTACTTTTAAAGATAATCACCTTCTTTTGAAATGGTAAGAATTTCATGAAATGCTTTACTGAAAATCGCACATGTGTTACTCTGAAATCAAAAGTTGTTATTCAGAATATTTTACACTTATTGTTAGATGTTAGCACAGTGTTCATTTTCTGTGTTGAAGCATGATATTGAAAAATAATCATGTTCATTTGAAAGGGTAAAAAAATTTCATGAAATTCTTTTGTGAGAAACACATGTGTTACTCTGAAATGAGAAGCCCTATTAGGGAATATGTCAAATTTCTGTTTAAACTTAGAGCAGTGTTCATTTTCTCTCTAGAAGCTTTTCTTTGAAAGATAATCGCGTTCTCTTGAAAGGGTAAGAATTTCATAAAATGCTTTTGTGAGAACGCACATGTGTTACTCTGAAATGAGAAGCCACAGTTTGTGATATGTCAACGTACTGTTGACGTTATAGCAGTGTTCATTTTCTCTCTAGAAGCTTTACTTTGAAATATAATCATGTACTTTTGACCGGGTAAAAATTGCATGAAATGCTTTTGTGAGAAACACAAATGTTTTACTCTGAAATGAGAAGACCTATTTGGGAATATGTCAAAGTTCTGATCAAAGTTAGAGCAGTGTTCATTTTCTCTCTAGAAGCATTAATTTGAAAGATAATCAAGTTCTTTTGAAAGTGTAAGAATTTCAAGAAATGCTTCTCTGAGAAACGCACATTTGTTACTCTGAAATGGGAAGTTGTCATTCGGGATATGTTACACTATTGTTAAAAGTTGGCGGAGAGTTCATTTTCTCTGTTGAAGCATTACCTTGAAAGATAATCACGTTCTTTTGAAAGGGTAAAAGTTTCATGAAATGCTTTTGTGAGAAAACGTACATGTGCTTCTCTGAAATGAGAAACCCTATTAGGGAATATGTCAAAGTTCTCTTCAAAGTTAGAGCTCTGTTCATTTTCTCTCTAGAAGTGTTACATTGTAAGATACTCACATTCTTATGAAAAACTAAGAATTTCATGAATTGCTTTTGTGAGTATCGCGCAGGTGTTACTTTCAAATGAGAAACCCTAGTTTGCGATATGTCCAATTATTGTTCGACATTTGAGCAGTGTTCATTTTCTCTCTAGAAGCTATACTTTGAAAGATAATCACGTTCTTTTGAAAGGGTAAGAATTTCATGAAATTCTTTTTGTGAGAAACGCACATGTGTTACTCTGAAATGAGAAGTTGTTATTCTGGATATGTTACACTATTATTAGCTGTTACCACAGTGTTCTTTTTCTGTGTTGAAGCATTACATTGAAAGATAATCACGTTCATTTGAAAGGGTAACAATTTCATGAAATGCTTTTGTGAGAAACACACATTTGTTACTCTGAAATGAGAAGCCCTATTAGGGAATATGTCAAAGTTCTGTTCAAAGTTAGAGCTGTGTTCATTTTCTCTCTAGAAGTGTTACTTTGTAAGATACTCACATTATTTTGAAAGGGTAAGAATTTCATGAAATGCTTTTGTGACAATCACACATGTGGTACTCTCAAATGAGGACCCCTAGTTTAGGATATGTAAAATTATTGTTTGACATTTGAGCAGTGTTCATTTTCTCTCTAGAATCTTTACTTTGAAAGATAATCACGTTCTTTTGAAAGGGTAAGAATTTCATGAAATGCTTTTGTGAGTAACACACATGTGTTACTCTCAAATAAGAAGCCCTAGTTTGGGATATGTCCAAGTATTGTTCGACATTAGAGCAGTGTTCATTTTCTCTCTAGAAGCTTTACTTTGAAACATAATCACCTTCTTTTGAAAGGGTAAGAATTTTATGAAATGCTTTTGTGAAAATCACACATGTGTTACTCTGAAATGAGAAGCCACAGTTTGGGATATGCCAACTTACTGTTGGACCTTAGAGCAGTGTTCATTTTGTCTCTAGAAGCTTTATTTCGAAAAATAATCACGTTCATTTGAAGGGTAATAATTTCATGAAATTCTTTTGTGAGAAACACACATGTGTTACTCTGAAATGAGAAGCCCTAGTTTGGAGTATGTTAAAGTTCTGTTCAAAGTTAGAGCAGTGTTCATTTTCTTTCTAGAAGTTTTACTTTGAAAGATAATCACGTTCTTTCGAAAGGGTAAGAATTTCATGAATTGCTTCTGTCAGAAACACCCTTGTGTTATTGTTAAAAGTTGAGCGGAGAGCTCATTTTCTGTGTTGAGCATTACATTGAAAGATTATCAGGTTCTTTTGAATGGTAAGAATTTCATGAAACGCTTTTGTGAGAAACAAACATGTTTTACTCTGAAATGAGAAGCCCCATTAGGGAATATGTCAAAGTTCTGTTCAAAGTTAGAACAGTGTTCATTTTCTCTAAAGAAGCTTTCCTTTGAAAGATAATGACGTTCTTTTGAATGGGTCAGAATTTCATGATATGTTTTTTGAGAAACGCACATGTGTTAGTATCAAATGAGAAGCCCTAGTTTGGGATATGTCAAAGTTCTGTTCAAAGTTAGAGCAGTGTTCATTTTCTCTCTAGAAGTTTTACTTTGTGAGATATTCACGTTCTTTGAAAGGGTAAGAATTTCATGCATTGCTTTTGTGAAAAAATGCACATGTGTTACCTTTAAATGAGAAGCCCTAGTTTGGCATATGTACAAGTATTGTTGGACATTAGAGCAGTCTTCATTTTCTCTCTAGAAGTTTTACTTTGAAAGATAATCACGTTCTTTTGAAAGGGTAATATAATCGTGAAATGCTTTTGTGAGTAACGCACATGTGTTACTCTCAAATGAGAAGCCCTAGTTTGGAAATTGTCCAAATATTGTTCGACATTAGAGCAGTGTTCAATTTCTCTCTAGTAGCTTTACTTTTAAAGATAATCACCTTCTTTTGAAATGGTAAGAATTTCATGAAATGCTTTACTGAAAATCGCATGTGTTACTCTGAAATCAAAAGTTGTTATTCAGAATATTTTACACTTATTGTTAGATGTTAGCACAGTGTTCATTTTCTGTGTTGAAGCATGATATTGAAAAATAATCATGTTCATTTGAAAGGGTAAAAATTTCATGAAATTCTTTTGTGAGAAACACACATGTGTTACTCTGAAATGAGAAGCCCTATGAGGGAATATGTCAAATTTCTGTTTAAACTTAGAGCAGTGTACATTTTCTCTCTAGAAGCTTTTCTTTGAAAGATAATCACGTGCATTTGCAAGGGTAAGAATTTCATGAAATGCTTTTTGTGAGGAACGCACATGTGTTACTCTGAAATGAGAAGCCACAGTTTGTGATATGTCAACGTACTGTTCGACGTTATAGCAGTGTTCATTTTCTCTCTAGAAGTTTTATTTTGAAAGATAATCATGTTGCTTTGAAAGGGTAATAATTTCATGAAATGCTTTTGGGAGAAACACAAATGTGTTACTCTGAAATGAGAAGACCTATTTGGGAATACGTCAAAGTTCTGTTCAAAGTTAGAGCAGTTTTCATTTTCTCTCTAGAAGTATTAATTTGAAAGATAATCACGTTCTTTTCAAAGGGTAAGAATTTCAAGAAATGCTTCTGTGAGAAACGCACATTTGTTACTCTGAAATGGGAAGTTGTCATTCGGGATATGTTACACTATTGATACAAGTTGGCAGAGTGTTCATTTTCTGTGTTGAAGCATTACATTGAAAGATAATCACGTTCTTTAGAGAGGGTAAGAATTTCATGATATGCTGTTGTGAGAAAACGCAAATGTGTTACTCTCAAATGAGAAGCCCTAGTTTGGGATATATACAATTATTGTTCAATATTAGAGCAGTGTTCATATTCTCTCTAGAAGCTTTAATTTGAAAGATAATCACTTTCTTTTGAAAGTGTAAGAATTTCATAAAATGCTTTTGTGAGAAATGCACATGTGTTATTCTGAAATGAGAAGCCACAATTTGGGATATGTCAACGTACTGTTCGACATTAGAGCAGTGTTCTTTTTCTCTCTACAGGTTTTACTTTGAAAGATAATCATGTACTTTTGAATGGTTAATAATTTCATGAAATGCTTTTGTGAGAAACACACATGTGTTACTCTGAAATGAGAAGTCCTAGTTTGGAATCTGTTAAAGTACTGTTCAAAGTTAGAGCACTGTTCATTTTCTCTCTAGAAGCTTTACTTTGAAAGATAATCACGTTCAATTGAAAAGGTAAGAATTTCATGGTATGCTGTGGTGAGAAATGCACATGTGCTACTCTCTAATGAGAAGCACTAGTTTGGGATATGTCCAAGTATTGTTCTACATTAGAGCAGTGTTCATTTTCTCTCTTGAAGCTTTTACTTTGGAATATAATCATGTTCTTTTGAAGGGTAAGAATTTCATGAAATGCTTCTGAGAGAAACGCACATGTGTTAATCTGAAATTGGAAGTTGTTATTCGGGATATGTTACACAATTGTTACAAGGTGGCGGAGTGTTCATTTTCTGTGTTGAAGCACTACATTGAAAGATAATCACGTTCCTTTGAAAGGGTAAGAATTTCATGATATGCTGCTGTGAGAAACACACATGTGTTACTCTCAAATGAGAAGCACTAGCTTGGGATATGTCAAAGTTATGTTCAAAGTTAGAGCAGTGTTCATTTTCGTAATAGAAGTTTTACTTTGTACGATACTCACGTTCTTTTTCAGGAGTAAGAATTTCTTGAAATGCTTTTGTGATAAACGCACATGGGTTACTCTTAAATGAGGAAGCCACAGTTTGAGATATGTCAACGTATTGTTCAACGTTAGAGCAGTGTTCATTTTCTCTCTTGAAGCTTTACTTTGAAATATAATCATGTTCTTTTGAAAGGTTAATAATTACATGAAATGCTTTTCTTAGAAACGCACATGAGTTCCTCTGAAATGAGAAGCCCTTTGGGAATATGTCAAAGTTCTATTCAAAGTTAGAGCAGAGTTTCATTTTCTCTCTAGAAAATTTGAAAGATAATCACGTTCTTTTGAAAGGGTAAGAATTTCATGAAATGCTTCTGTGAGAAACACATATGTGTTACTCTGAAATGGGAAGTTGTTATTCTGGATATGTTACACTATTGTTAGAAGTTGGCAGAGTGTTCACTTTCTGTGTTGAAGCATTACATTGAAAGATAATCACGTTCTTCTGAAAGGGTAAGAATTTCATGATGCTTTTGTTAGAAACACACATGTGTTAATCTCAAATGAGAAGCCCTAGTTTGGGATATGTCAAAGTTCTGTTCAAAGTTAGAGCACTGTTCATTTATTCTCTAAAAGTTTTACTTTGTAAGATACTCAAGTTCTGTTGAAAGGGTAGTAATTTCATGAAATGCTTTTGTGACAAACACAAATGTGTTACTCTGAAATGAGAAAACCTATTTGGGAATACGTCAAAGTTTTGTTCAAAGTTAGAGCAGTGTTCATTTTCTCTCTAGAAGTATTACATTGAAAAGTAATCATGTTCTTTTTAAAGGGTAAGAATTTCATGAATTGCTTCTGTCAGAAACGTACATGTGTTACTCTGAAAGGGGGAAGTTGTTGTTCGGGATATGTTTCACAATTGTTAGAAGTTGTCAGAGTGTTCATTTTCTGTGTTCAGGCATTACATTGAAAGATAATCACGTTTCTTTTTAAAGGGTAAGAATTTCCTGATATGCTGTAGTGAGAAACGCACATGTGTTACTCTCAATGAGAAGCCCTAGTTTGGGATATTTCAAAGTTCTGTTCAAAGTTCATTTTCTCTCTAGACGTTTTACTTTCTAAGATACTCATGTTCTTTGGAAAAGGTAGGAATTTCATGAAATGCTATTGTGAGATACGCACATGTGTTACTCTAAAATCAGAAACCCTAGTTTGGGACATGTCCACGTATTGTTCGAGATTAGAGCAGTGATCATTTTCTCTCTAGAAGCTTTATTTGAAAGATAATCACGTTCTTTTGAAAGGGTAGGAATTTCATGAAATATTTTTGTGAGAAATGCACATGTTTTACTTGAAATAAGAAGCCACACTTTGGGATATGTCAACGTACTGTTCAACATTAGAGCAGTGTTCATTTTCTATCTAGAAGCTTTACTTTGAAAGATAATCATGTTCTTTTAAAGGGGTAAATAATTTCATGAAATGCTTTTGTGAGAAACACCCTTGTGTTATTCTGAAATTAGAAGCCCTATTTGGGAATATGTCAAAGTTCTATTCAGAGTTAGGACAGTGTTCATTTTCTCTCTAGAAGCGTTACATTGAAAGACAATCACGTTCTTCGAAAGGTAAGAATTTCATGAAATGCTTCTGTGAGAAACGCACATGTTTTACTCTGAAATCGGAAGTTGTTATTCGGTATATGTTACACTATAGTTAGAAGTTGGCAGAGTGTTCATTTTCCGTGTTGAAGCATTACATTGAAAGATAATCACGTTCATTTGAAAGGGTAAAATCTTCATGAAATGCTTTTGTGAAAAAGACACATGTGTTACTCTGAAATGAGAAGCCGTATTAGAGAATATGTCAAAGTTCTGTTCAAAGTTAGAACAATGTTCATTTTCCCTCTGGAAGTGTTAATTTGTAAGATACTCACGTTATTTTGAAAGGGTAAGAATTTCATGAAATGCTTTTGTGAGTATCGCACATGTGTTACTCTCAAATGAGAGGCCCTTCTTTGGGATATGTCCAATTATTGTTCGACATTGGAGCAGTGTTCACTTTCTCTCTAGAAGCTTTACTTTGAAAGATAATCACGTACCTTTGAAAGGGTAAGAATTTCATGAAATGCTTTAGTGAAAAACGCACATGGGTTACTCTGAAATCAGAAGTTGTTATTAAGGATATGTTACACTTATTGTTAGAAGTTAGTGCAATGTTCATTTTCTGTGTTGAAGCACACATTGAAAAATAATCATCTTCATTTGAAAGGGTAAAAATTTCATGAAATTCTTTTGTGAGAAACACACATGTGTTACTCTGAAATCAGAAGCCACAGTTTGGGATATGTCAACATACTGTTCACCGTTAGAGCAGTGTTCATTTTCTCATAGAAGCTTTACTTTGAAATATAATCATGTTCTTTTGAAAGGGTAATAATTTCATGAAATGTTTTTGTGAGAAATGCACATGTGTTACTCTGAAATGAGAAGCCCTGTTTGGGATATATCAAAGTTCTTTTCAAAGTTAGAGCAGTGTTCATTTTTTTCTCTAGAAGTTTTACTTTGTAAGATACTCAAGTTCTTTTGAAAGGGTAGTAATTTCATGAAATGCTTCTGTCAGAAAGACCCTTGTGTTATTCTGAAATGAGAAGCCCTATTTTGGAATATGTCAAAGTTCTATTCAAAGTTAGGACAGTGTTCCTTTTCCCCATAGAAGTATTACATTGAAAGGTAATCACGTTCTTTTGAAAATGTAAAAATTTCATGAATTGCTTTTGTCAGAAATGCACATCTGTTACTATGAAAGGGGAAGTTGTTATTCGGGATATGTTACACAATTGTTACAAGTTGTCGGAGTGTTCATTTTCTGTGTTCAGGCATTACATTAAAGATAATCACGTTCGTTTGAAAGGGTAAGAATTTCCTGATATGTTGTAGTGAGAAACGCAGATGTGTTACTCTCAATGAGAAGCCCTAGTTTGGGATATGTCAAAGTTCTGTTCAAAGTTAGAGCAGTGTTCATTTTCTCTCTAGAAGTTTTACTTTGTAAGATACTCATGTTCTTTGGAAAGGGTAAGAATTTTATGAAATGCTATTGTGAGATACGCACATGTGTTACTCTTAAATGAGAAACCTAGTTAGGGACATGTCCAAGTATTGTTCGACATTAGAGCTGTGTTCATTTTCTCTCTAGAAGCTATATTTGAAAGATAATCACGTTCTTTTGAAAGGGTAGGAATATCAAAAATGCTTTTGGGAGAAACGCACAGTGTTACTTGAAATGAGAAGCCACAGTTTGGGGTATGTCAACGTACTGTTCGACATTAGAGCAGTGTTCATTTTCTTTCTAGAAGATTTACTTTGAAAGATAATCACGTTCTTTTAGAAGGGTAAAAATTTCATGAAATGCTTTTGTGAGAAACACATTTGTGTTACTCTGAAATGAGAAGCCCTAGTTTGGAATATGTCAAAGTTCTGTTCTAAGTTAGAACAGTGTTCCTTTTCCATCAAGAAGCTTTACTATGAAAGATAATCACGTTCTTTAAAATGGTAAGAATTTAATGAAGTGCTTTTTTGAGAAACGCACATGTGTTACTCTCAAATGAGAAGCCTTAGTTTGGGATATGTCAAAGTTCTGTTCAAAGATAGAGCAGTGTTCATTTTCTCTCTAGAAGTTTTACTTGAAAGATAATCACGTTTGTTGTAAAGGGTAAGAATTTCATGAAATGCTTTTGTGAGTAACGCACATGTGTTACTCTTAAATGAGAAGCGCTAGTTTGGAATATGTCCAAGTATTGTTCGACATTAGATCAGTGTTCATTTTCTCTCTAGAAGCTTTACTTTGAAATATAATCACATTCTTTTGAAAGGGTAATGATTTCATGAAATGCTTTTTTGAGAAACGCACATGTGTTACTCTGAAATTAGAAGTTGTTATTCGGCATATGTTACACTATTTTAGAAGTAAGCACAGTTTTCAGTTTCTGTGTTGAAGCATGACATTGAAAGATAATCACGTTCATTTGAAAGGGTAAAAATTTCATGAAACGATTTTGTGAGAAACGCACATGTGTTATTCTGAAATGAGAAGCCCTAGTTGGGACTATGTCAAAGTTCTGTTCAAAGTTAGAGCAGTGTTCCTTTTCTCTCTAGAAGTTTTACATTGTAAGATAATCACGTTCTTTTGAAAGGGTAAGAATTTCATGAAATGCTTCTGTGAGAAACGCACATGTGTTACTCTCAAATGAGAAGCCCTATTTTGGGATATGTCCAAGTATTGTTCGACATTAGAGCAGTGTTCATTTTTCTAGAAGCTTTAATTTGAAAGATAATCACATTCATTTGAAAGGGTAAGAACTTCATGAAATCCTTTTGTCAGAAACACACATGTGTTACTCTGGAATGAGAAGCCCTAGTTTGGAATATGTCCAAGTTCAGTTCAATGTTAGAGCAGTGTTCATTTTCTCTCTAGATGTTTTACTTTGTAAGATACTCACGTTCTTTTTAAAGGGTAAGAATTTCAAGAAATGGTTTTGTGAGAACGCACATGTGTTACTCTCAAATGAGAAGCCCTAGTTTGGGATATATCCAAGTATTGTTCGAGCATTAGAGCAGTGTTCATTTTGTCTCTAGAACTTTACTTTAAAAGATAATCACGTACTTTTGGAAGGGTAAGAATTTCAGGAAATGCTTTTGTGAGAAACGCACATGTGTTACTCTCAAATTAGAAGCCACATTTTGGGATATGTCAACATACTGTTTGAAATAAGAGCAATGTTCGTTTTCTCTCTGGAAGCTTTACTGAGAAAGATTATCATGTTCTTTTGAAAGGGTAATAATTTCATGAAATGCTTTTCTGAGAAACACACATGTGTTACATTCAAATGAGAAGAACTATTGGAGAATATGTCAAAGTTCTGTTCTAAGTTAGAGCAGTGGACATTTTCTCTCTAGAAGCTTTAATTTGAAAGAAAATGATGTTCTTTTGAAAGGGTAAGAATATCATGAAATGCTTTAGTTTAAAACGAACATGTGTTACTCTGAAATGAGAAGTTGTTATTTGGGATATGTTACACTTATTTTTAGAAGTTAGTGCAGTGTTCATTTTCTATGTTGAGGCATTACATTGAAAGATAATCATGTTCATTTTAAAGGGTAAAAATTTCATGAAATGATTTTGTTAGAAACGCACATGTGTTAATCTCAAATGAGAAGCTCTAGTTTGGAATAGGTCAAAGTTCTGTTCAAAGGGAGACCAGTGGTTTTTTTTCTCTCTAGAAGTTATACTTTGAAAGATAATCACGTTCTTTTTAAAGGGTAAGTATTTCATGAAATGCTTTTGTGAGAAACGCACATGTGTTACTCTGAAATGAGAAGCCCTATTTGGGAATATGTCAAAGTTCTGTTCAAAGTTAGAGCAGTGTTCATTTTCTCTCTAGATACTTTATTTGAAAGATAATCACGTTCGTTTGAAAGGGTAAGAATTTCATGATATGCTTTTGTGAGAAACGCAAATGTGTTACTCTCAAAAGAGAAGCCCTAGTTTGGGATATGTCCAAGTATTTTTCGACATTAGAGCAGTGTTCATTTTCTCTCTAGAAAGCTTTACTATGAAAAATAATCAGGGTCTTTGAAGAGTAAGAATTTCATGATATGCTTTTTTTGAGGTACGCACATGTGTTACTCTCAAATGAGAAGCTCTAGTTTGGAATATGTCAAAGTTCTGTTTAAAGGTAGACCTGTGTTTTTTTTTTCTATCTAGAAGTTTTAATTTGAAAGATAATCACGTTCTTTTGAAAGGGTAAGAATTTCATGAAATGCTTTTGTGAGAAACTCACATGTGTTACTCTCAAATGAGAAGCCCTAGATTGGGATATGTCCAAGTATTGTTCCACAGTAGAGCAGTTCTCATTTTCTCTGTAGAAGCTTTACTTTGAAAGGACAAGAATTTCATGAAATGCTTCTGTGAGAAACGCACATGTGCTACTGTAAATGAGAAGCCCTAGTTTGGGATATGTCCAAGTATTGTTCGACATTAGAGCAGTGTTCATTTTCTCTCTAGATGCTTTACTTTGAAAGATAATAACATTCGTTTGAAAGGGTAAAAATTTCACGAAATGCTTCTGTGAGAAACGCGCATGTGTTACTCTGAAATGAGAAGCCCTATTTGGGAATATGGCAAAGTTCTGTTCAAAGTTAGAGCTGTGTTCATTTTCTCTCTAGAAACTTTACTTTGAAAGATAATCACGTTCTTTAAAAGGGTAAGAATTTCATGAAATGCTTTTGTGAGAAACACACTTGTGTTACGTTGAAATGAGAAACCTTAGTTTGGAGTATGTCAAAGATCTGTTCAAAGTTTTGGCTGTGTTCATTTTTTTCTCTAGAAGTTTTAGGTTGTAAGATACGTTCTTTTGAAAGGGTAAGAATTTCATGAAATGCTTTTGTGAAAAACACACGTGTGTTACTCTCAAATGAGAAGAACTAGGTTAGGATATGTAATGGAATTGTTCGACATTTGAGCAGTGTTCATTTTCTCTCTCAAAGCTTTACTTTGAAAAGATAATCACGTTCATCTGAAAGGTTAAGAATTTCATGATATGCTTTTATGAGAAACGCACAAGTGTTTCTCTCAAATGAGAAGCCCTAGTGTGGCATATGTCCAGGTATTGTTCGACGTTAGACCAGTGTTCATTTTCTCTCTAGAAGATTTACTTTGAAAGATAATCACGTTCTTTTAGAAGGGTAAAAATTTCATGAAATGCCTTTGTGAGAAACACATTTGTGTTACTCTGAAATGAGAAGCCCTAGTTTGGACTATGTCAAAGATCTGTTCTAAGTTAGAACAGTGTTCCTTTTCCATCTAGAAGCTTTACTATGAAAGATAATCACGTTCTTTGAAATGGTAAGAATTTCATGATATGCTTTTGTGAGAAACGCACATGTGTTACTCTCAAATGAGAAGCCCTATTTTGGGATATGTCAAAGTTCTGTTCAAAGTTAGAGCAGTGTTCATTATCTCACTAGAAGTTTTACTTTGGAAGATACTCACGTTATTTTAAAAGTGTAAGAATTTCATAAAATGCTTTTGTTAGAAACAAACATGTGTTACTCTGAAATGAGATGTGGTTATTCGGGATAAGTTACACTTATGGTCATATGGTAGCGCATTGTTCTATTTCTGTGTTGAAGCATGACATTGAAAGATAATCACGTTCATTTGAAAGGGTAAAAATTTCATGAAACGCTTTTGTGAGAAACGCGCATGTGTTACTCTGAAATGAGAAGCCTTAGTTTGGAATATGTCAAAGTTCTGTTCAAAGTTAGAGCAGTGTTCATTTCCTCTCTAGAAGCTTTACTTTGAAAGATAATCACGTTCGTTTGAAAGGGTAAGAATTTCATGATATGCTTTTGTGAGAAACGCATATGTGTTCCTCTAAAATGAGAAGCCCTAGTTTGTGATATGTCCAAGTATTGTTCAACATTAGAGCAGAGTTCATTTTCTCTCTAGAAGCTTTACTGTTAATGTTAATCACGTTCTTTTGAAAGGTTAAGAATTTCATGCAATGCTTTTGTTAGAAACGATCATGTGTTACTCTGAAATGAGAAGTTGTTTTTCGGGATATGTTACACTTATTGTTAGAAGTTAGCGCAGTGTTCATTTTCTGTGTTGAAGCATGACATTGAAAAATAATCACGTTCATTTTAAAGGGTAAAAATTTCATAAAATTCTTTTGTGAGAAATGCACATGTGTTACTCTGAAATGAGAAGCCCTAGTTCGGAATGTGTCATAGCTCTGTTCAAAGTTAGAGCAGTGCTCATTTTCTCTCTAGAAGCTTTACTTTGAAAGATAATCACGTTCGTTTGACAGGGTAAGAATTTCATGATATGCTTTTGTAAGAAATGCACATGTGTTACTCTTCAATGAGAAGTTGTTATTCGGGATATGGTACACTTATTGTTCATAAGGTAGCGCAGTGTTCCTTTTCTGTGTTGAAGTATGACATTGAAAGATAATCACGTTCATTTGAAATGGTAAAAATTTCATGAAATGCTTTTGTGAGAAACACACATGTTTTACTCTGAAATGAGAAGACCTAGTTTGGAATATGTCAAAGTTCTGTTCAAAGTTAGAGCTGTGTTCATTTCTTCTCTAGAAGCTTTACTTTGAAAGATAATCATGTTCGTTTTGAAGCCGGTGTCATGGTGGCACCTGCTTTTAATCCCAGCACTCGGCAGGCAGAAGTAGGTAGATCTGAGAGTTCGAGACCAGCCTGGTCTGGAGAATAGTTCAAGGACAGGCTCCAAAGCCAGCAGAAACTGTCTCGAAAAACCAAAAAAAAATCACAATTTTTGAATGAGTAAGTACTTCATGAAATACTTCTGTGAGAAACGCACATGTGTTAGGCTGAAATGAGAAGTCGCTATTCGGGATATGTTACACTATTTTTTAAAAGTTAGCGCGGTGTTCATTTTCTGTGCTGTGGCATTACATTGAAAGATAATCACGTTCAATTGAAAGCAGCAAAATTTCATGAACCGCTTTTGTGAGAAACACACATTGTTACTCTGAAATGAGAAGCCCTAGTTTGGAATATGTCAAAGTTCTGTTCAAAGATAGAGCAGTGTTCATTTTCTCTCTAGAAGCTTTACTTTGAAAGATAATCACGTTCGTTTTAAAGGGTAAGAATTTCATGATATGCTTTTGTGAGAAACACACATGTGTTACTCCCAAATGAGAAGCCCTAGTTTGGGATATGTCAAAGATCTGTTCAAAGTTAGAAGAGTGTTCATTTTCTCTCTAGAAGTTATACTTTGTAAGATACTCACGTTCTTTTGAAAGGGTACAATTAAATGATATGCTTTGGTGAGAAACGCACATGTGTTACTCTAAAATGAGAAGCCCTAGTTTGTGATATGTCCAAGTATTGTTCAACATTAGAGCAGTGTTCATTTTCTCTCTAGAAGCTTTACTGTTAAAGTTAATCACGTTCTTTTGAAAGGTTAAGAATTTCATGCAATGCTTTTGTTAGAAACAGACATGTGTTACTCTGAAATGAGAAGCCACAAGTTTGAGGATATGTCAATGTACTTTTGACATTAGAGCAGTGTTCATTTTCTCTCTAGAAGCTTTACTTTGAGATAATCACGTTCTTTTGAAGAAAGTATTTCATGATATGCTTTTGTGAGAGAAGTTATTCGGGATATGTTACACTATTGTTAGAAGTTAGTGCAGTGTTCATTTTCTGTGTTGAAGCATGACATTGAAAAATAATCACGTTCATTTGAAAGGGTAAAATTTTCATGAAATGCTTTTGTGAGAAATGCACATGTGTTACTCTTAAATGAGAAGCCCTAGTTTGGAATATGTCATAGTTCTGTTCAAAGTTAGAGCAGTGTTCATTTTCTCTCTAGAAGTTTTACTTTGTAAGATAATCACATTCTTTTGAAAGGGTAAGAATTTCATGTAATGCTTTTGTGAGAAACGCACATGTCTTACTCTAAAATGAGAAGCCTAGTTTGTGATATGTCCAAGTATTGTTCAACATTAGAGCAGTGTTCATTTTCTCTCTAGAAGCTTTACTGTTAAAGTTAATCACGTTCTTTTGAAAGGTTAAGAATTTCATGCAATACTTTTGTTAGAAACAAACATGTGTTCTCTGAAAGAGAAGTTGTTATTTGCGATATGTTACACTTATTGTTCGAAGTTAGCGCAGTGTTCATTTTCTCTGCTAGAAGCATTACATTGAAAGATAATCACGTTCATTTGAAAGGGTAAAATTTCATGAAACGCTTTTGTGAGAAACGCACATGTGTTACTGTGAAATGAGAAGCCCTAGTTTGGAATAGGTCAAAGTTTTGTTCGACGTTAGAGCAGTGGTCATGTTCTCTCTAGAAGCTTTGTAAGATACTCACGTTCTATTGAAAGGGTAAGAATTTCATGAAATGCTTTTGTTAGAAACACACATATGTTACTCTCTAATGAGAAGCCCTAGTTTGGGATGTATCAACGTTCTTTCGACATTAGAGCAGTGTTCATTTTCTCTCTAGAAGCTGTACTTTGAAAGATAATCAAGTTCGTTTAAAAAAGGGTAAGAATTTCATGAAATGCTTTTGTTAGAAACAAACATTTGTTACTCTGAAAAGAGAAGTTGCTATTTGGGATATGTGACAGTTCTGTTAGAAGTTAGAGCAGTGTTCATTTTCTCTGCTAGAAGCTTTACTTTGAGAGATAATCACGTTCGTTTGAAAGGATAAGAATTTCATGAAACGCTTTTGTGAGAAACGCACATGTGTTACTCTGAAATGAGAAGCCCTAGTTTGGGATGTGTCACAGTTCTGTTCAAAGTTAGAGAAGTGTTCATTTTCTCTCTAGAAGCTTTATTTTGAAAGATATCACGTTGTTTTGAAAGGGTAAGAATTTCATGAAATGCTTTTGTGAGAAAGCGCACATGTGTTACTCTGAAATGAGAAGCCCTAGTTTGGGATATGTCACAGTATTGTTGAAAGTTAGAGCAGTGTTCATTTTCTCTCTAGAAGCTTTACGTTGTAAGTAAACGTTCTTTTGAAGAAGGGTAAGAATTTCATGAAATGCTTTTTTGAGAAAGGCACATGTGTTACTCTGAAATGAGAAGCCCTAGTTTGCGATATGTCCAAGTATTGTTCGATATTAGAGCAGTGTTCATTTTCTCGCTAGAAGCTTTACTTTGAAAGATAATCACGTCCTTTTTGAAAGGTAAGTATCATGAATGCTTTTGTGAGAAACGCACATGTGTTAATCTGAAATGAGAAGTCCCTAGTTCGGAATATGTTACACTTACTGTTCGAAGTTAGCGCAGTGTTCATTTTCTCTGTAGAAGATTTACTTTGAAAGATAATCAGGTTTGTTTGAACGGGTAAGAATTTCATGAAATGCTTTTGTGAGAAACGCACATGTGTTACTCTCAAATGAGAAGCCCTAGTTTGGGATATGTCCAAGTATTGTTCGACATTAGAGCAGTGTTCATTTTCTCTCTAGAAGCTTTACTTTGAAAGATAATCACGTTCTTTTGAAAGGGTAAGAATTTCATGAAATGCTTTTGTGAGAAACGCACATGTGTTACTCTGAAATGAGAAGCCCTAGTTTGGAATATGTCAAAGTTCTGTTCGAAGTTAGAGCAGTGTTCATTTTCTCTCTAGAAGCTTTACTTTGAAAGATAATCACGTTGTTTTGAAAGGGTAATAATTTCATGAAATGCTTTTGTGAGAAACGCACATGTGTTACTGTGAAATGAGAAGCCCTAGTTTGGGATATGTCAAAGTATTGTTCGAAAGTTAGAGCAGTGTTCAATTTCTGTGTAGAAGCTTTACTTTGAAAGATAATCACTTTCTTTTGAAAGGGTAAGAATTTCATGAAATGCTTTTGTGAGAAACACACATATGTTACTCTGAAATGAGAAGCCCTAGTTTGGAATATGTCAAAGTTCTTTTCAAAGTTAGAGCAGTGTTCATTTTCTCTCTAGAAGCTTTAATTTGAAAGATACTCATGTTCTTTGAAAGGGTAAGAATTTCATGAAATGCTTCTGTGAGAAACGCACATGTGTTACTCTGAAATGAGAAGCTCTAGTTTGGGAATATGTCAAAGTTTTGTTCAAAGTTAGAGCAGTGTTCATTTTCTCTCTAGAAGCTTTATTTTAAAAGATAATCACGTTCTTTTGAAAGGGTAAGAATTTCATGATATGCTTCTGTGAGAAACGCACATGTGTTACTCTGAAATGAGAAGCCCTAGTTTGGGATATGTCCAAGTATTGCTCGACATTAGAGCAGTGTTCATTTTCTCTCTAGAAGCTTTATTGAAAGATAATCACGTTCTTTTGAAAGGGTAAGAATTTCGTGAAATGCTTTTGTGAGAAACGCACATGTGTTACTCTGAAATGAGAAGCCCTAGTTTGGAATATGTCAAAGTTCTGTTCAAAGTTAGAGCAGTGTTCATTTTCTCTCTAGAAGCTTTATTTGAAAGATAATCACGTTCTTTTGAAGAGGTAAGAATTTCATGAAATGCTTTTGTGAGAAACGCACATGTGTTACTCTGAAATGAGAAGTCCTAGTTTGGGATATGTTCAAGTTCTGTTCAACAGTTAGAGCAGTGTTCACTTTTCTCCTAGAAGCTTTACTTTGAAATATAATCATGTTGTTTTGAAAGGGTAATAATTTCATGAAATGCTTTTGTGAGAAACGCACATGTGTTACTCTGAAATGAGAAGCCATAGTTTGGGATATGTCAAAGTACTGTTCTGACATTAGAGCAGTGTTCATTTTCTCTCTAGAAGCTTTACTTTGAAAGATAATCACGTTCTTTTGTAAAGAGTAAGAATTTCATGATATGCTTTTGTGAGAAATACACATGTGTTACTCTGAAATGAGAAGCCCTTATTCGGGATATGTCAAACTATTGTTAGAAGTTAGAGCAGTGTTCATTTTCGCTGTTGAAGCATGACATTGAAAGATAATCATGTTCATTTGAAAGGGTAAGAATTTTCATGAAATGCTTTTGTGAGAAACGCACATGTGTTACTCTGAAATGAGAAGCCGTAGTTTGGATATGTCAAAGTTCTGTTCAAAGTTAGAGCAGTGTTCATTTTCTCTCTAGAAGCTTTACTTTGAAAGATAATCACGTTCTTTTGAAAGGGTAAGAATTTCATGAAATGCTTTGTGAGAAACGCACATGTGTTATTCTGAAATGAGAAGCCCTAGTTTGGAATATGTCCAAGTATTATTCGACGTTAGAGCAGTGTTCATTTTCTCTCTAGAAGCTTTACTTTAAAAGATAATCAGGTCTTATAAAGGGTAAGGATTTCATGATATGCTTCTGTGAGAAACGCACATGTGTTACTCTGAAATGAGAAGCCCTAGTTTGGGATATGTCCAAGTATTGCTCGACATTAGAGCAGTGTTCATTTTCTCTCTAGAAGCTTTACTTTGAAAGATAATAATGTTCTTTTGTAAGGGTAATAATTTTATGAAATGCTTTTGTGAGAAACGCACATGTGTTACTCTCAAATGAGAAGCCCGATTTTGGGATATGTCCATGTATTGTTTGACATTAGAACAGTGTTCAATTTCTCTCTAGAAGTATTGAAAGATAATCACGTTCTTTTGAAAGGGTAAGAATTTCATGAAATGCTTTTGTTAGAAACATACATATGTTAATCTGAAATGCGAAGCCCTAGTTTGGAATATTTCAAAGTTCTGTTCAAAGTTAAAGCGGTGTTCATTTTCTCTCTAGAAGCTTTACTTTAAAAGATAATCATGTTCTTTTAAAGGGTAAGAATTTCATGATATGCTTTTGTGAGAAACGCACAAGTGTTACTCTCAAATGCGAAGCCCTATTTGGGAATATGTCAAAGTTCTGTTCAAAGTTAGAGCAGTGTTCATTTTCTCTCTAGGACTTTACTTTGAAAGATAATCACGTTCTTTGAAAGGGTAAGAATTTCATGAAATGTTTTTGTGAGAAACGCACATGTGTTACTCTCAAATGAGAAGCCCTAGTTTGGGATATGTCCAAGTATTGTTCGACATTAAAGCTGTGTTCATTTTCTCTCTAGAAGCTTTACTTTGAAAGATAATCACGTCCTTTTGAAAGGGTAAGAATTTCATGAAATGCTTTTGTGAGAAACGCACATGTGTTACTCAGAAATGAGAAGCCCTATTTGGGATATGTCCAAGTATTGTTCCACGTTAGAGAAGTGCATTCATTTTCTCTCTAGAAGCTTTACTTTGAAAGATAATCAGGTTCTTTTGAAAGGGTAAGAATTTCATGATATGCTTTTGGGAGAAACGCACATGTGTTACTCTGAAATGAGAAGCCCTAGTTTGGAATATGTCAACGTACTGTTCGAAAGTTAGAGCACTGTTCATTTTCTCTCTAGAAGCTTTACTTTGAAAGATAATCACGTTCTTTTGAAAGGGTAAGAATTTCATGAAATGCTTTTCTGAGAAACGCACATGTGTTACTCTCAAATGAGAAGCCCTAGTTTGGGATATGTTAAAGTATTGTTCGATAGGGAGCAGTGTTAATTTTCTGTCTAGAAGCTTTACATAGAAAGATAATCACGTTCTTTTGAAAGGGTAAGAATTTCATGAAATGCTTTTGTGAGAAACGCACATGTGTTACTCTGAAATGAGAAGCCCTAGTTTGGAATATGTCAAAGTTCTGTTCAAAGTTAGAGAAGTGTTCATATTCTCTCTAGAACCTTACTTTGGAATATAATCACGTTGTTTTGAAAGGGTAAGAATTTCTTGATATGCTTTTGTGGAAACGCACATGTGTTATCTCAAATGAGAAGCCCTAGTTTGGGATATGTCACAGTTCTGTTCAAAGTTAGACCAGTGTTCATTTTCTCTCTAGAAGCTTTACTTTGTAAGATAATCACGTTATTTAGAAAGGGTAAGAATTTCATGAAATATTTTTGTGAGAAACGCACATGTGTTACTCTGAAATGAGAAGCCACAGTTTGGGATATGTCCAAGTACTGTTCGACGTTAGAGCAGTGTTCATTTTCTCTCTAGAAGCTTTACTTTGAAAGATAATCAAGTTATTTTGAAAGGGTAAGAATTTCATGAAATGGTTTTGGAAAAAGGCACATGTGTTACTCTGAAATGAGAAGCCCTAGTTTAGAATATGTTACACTAGTGTTAGAAGTTAGCACAGTGTTCATTTTCTGTGTTGAAGCATTATATTGAAAGATAATCACGTTCATTTGATAGGGTAAAAATTTCATGAAATGCTTTTGTGAGAAAAGCACATGTGTTACTCTGAAATGAGAAGCCCTATTTGTGAATATGTGAAAGTTCTTTTCAAAGTTAGAGCAGTGTTCATTTTCTTTCTAGAAGTCTTAATTTGTAAGATAATCACATTCGTTTGAAAGGATAAGAATTTCATGAAATGCTTTTGTGAGAAATGCACATGTGTTACTCTGAAATGAGAAGCCCTAGTTTGGGATATGTAAAAGTATTGTTCGACATTAGAGCAGTGTTCATTTTCTGTCTAGAAGCTTTATTTGAAAGATAATCATGTTCTTGTGAACGGGTAAGAATTTAATGATATGCTTTTGTGAGAAACACACATGTGTTACTTGAAATGAGAAGCCCTATTTCGGGATATGTGAAAGTTCTGTTAAACGTTAGAGAAGTGTTCATTTTCTTTCTCGAAGTCTTAATTTGTAAGATAATCACCTTCGTTTGAAAGGGTAAGAATATCATGAAATGCTTTTGTGAGAAATGCACATGTGTTACTCTCAAATGAGAAGCCCTAGTTTGGGATATGTCCAAGTATTGTTTGACATTATAGCAGTGTTCATTTTCTGTCTAGAAGCTTTAATTGAAAGATAATCACGTTCTTTTGAACGGGTAAGAATTTCATGATATGCTTTTGTGAGAAACACACAGGTGTTACTGTGGAATGAGAAGCCCTAGTTTGGTCTATGTCAAAGTTCTGTTCAAAGTTAGAGCAGTGTTCATTTTCTTTCTAGAAGTTTTATTTGTAAGATAATCACGTTATTTTGAAAGGGTAAGAATTTCATGAAATGCTTTTGTGAGAAACACACGTGTTACTCTCAAATGAGAAGCCCTAGTTTGGAATATGTCAAAGTATTGTTCGAAATTAGAGCAGTGTTCATTTTCTCTCTAGAAGCTTTACATTGAAAGATAATCACGTTCTTTTGAAAGAGTAATAATTTCATGAAATGCTTTTGTGAGAAACGCACATGTGTTACTATGAAATGAGAAGTTGTTATTTGGGATATGTCACACTATTGTTAGAAGTTAGCGCAGTGTTCATTTTCTGTGTTGAAGCATTACATTGAAAGATAATCACGTTCATTTGAAAGGGTAAGAATTTCATGATATTCTTTTGTGAGAAACACACATGTGTTACTCTGAAATGGGAAGCCCTACTTTGGAATATGTCAAAGTCTTTGTTCAAAGTTAGTGCATTGTTCATTTTCTCTTAGAAGTTTTACTTTGTGAGATACTCACGTTTTTTGAAAGGGTAAGAATTTCATGAAATGCTTTTGTGAGAAACAGCAGATGTGTTACTCTGAAATGAGAAGCCCTAGTTTGGAATATTTCCAAGTATTATTCGACATTAGACCAGTGTTCATTTTCTCTCTAGAAGCTTTACTTTAAAAGATAATCAGGTCCTTTTAAAGGGTAAGGATTTCATGATATGCTTCTGTGAGAAATGCACATGTGTTACTCTGAAATGAGAAGCCCTAGTTTGGGTTATGTCCAAGTATTGCTCGACATTAGAGCAGTGTACATTTTTTCTCTAGAAGCTTTACTTTGAAAGATAATAATGTTCTTTTGTAAGGGTAATAATTTTATGAAATGCTTTTGTGAGAAACGCACATGTGTTACTCTCAAATGAGAAGCACGAGTTTGGGATATGTCCAAGTATTGTTTGACATTAGAACAGTGTTCAATTTCTCTCTAGAAGTATTGAAAGATAATCACATTCTTTTGATAGGGTAAGAATTTCATGAAATGCTTTTGTTAGAAACATACATATGTTAATCTGAAATGCGAAGCCCTAGTTTGGAATATGTCAAAGTTCTGTTCAAAGTTAAAGCGGTGTTCATTTTCTCTCTAGACGCTTTACTTTAAAAGATAATCATGTTTGTTTTAAAGGGTAAGAATTTCATGATATGCTTTTGTGAGAAATGCACAAGTGTTACTCTCAAATGCAAAGCCCTATTTGGGAATATGTCAAAGTTCTGTTCAAAGTTAGAGCAGTGTTTATTTTCTCTCTAGGACTGTTACTTTGTAAGATACTCAAGTTCTTTGAAAGGGTAAGAATTTCATGAAATGTTTTTGTGAGAAACGCACATGTGTTACTCTCAAATGAGAAGCCGTACTTTGGGATATGTCCAAGTATTGTTCAACATTAAAGCAGTGTTCATTTTCTCTCTAGACGTTTACTTTAAAAGATAATCACATTCTTTTGAAAGGGTAAGAATTTGATGAAATGCTTTTGTGAGAAATGCACATGTGTTACAAAGAAATGAGAAGCCCTATTTTGGAATATGTCCAAGTATTGTTCCACATTAGAGTGGCATTCATTTTCTCTCTAGAAGCTGTTCTTTGAAAGATAATCAGGTACTTTCAAAGGGTAAGAATTTCATGATATGTTTTGGGTGAAACGCACATGTGTTACTCTGAAATGAGAAGCCCTAGTTTGGAATATGTCAACATACTTTTCGAAGTTAGAGCAGTGTTCATTTAGTCTCTAGAAGCGTTACTTTGAAAGATAATCATGTTCTTTTGTAAGGGTAATAATTTCATGAAATGCTTTTCTGAGAAACACACATGTGTTACTCTGAAATGAGAAGGCCTATTTAGAATATGGCAAAGTTTTATTCAGAGTTAGAGCAGTGTTCATTTTCTTTATAGAAGCTTTACTTTGAAAGATAATCACGTTCTTTTGAAAGGGTAAGAATTTCATGAAATGCTTCTGTGAGAAACGCACATGTGTTACTCTGAAATGAGAAGTTGTTATTCGGGATATGTTATACTATTGTTAGAAGGTGGCAGAGTGTTAATTTTCTGTGTTGAAGCATTACATAGAAAGATAATCACGTTCATTTGAAAGGGTAAAAATTTCATAAAATGATTTTGTGATAAACGCACATGTGTTAGTCTGAAATGAGAAGCCCTAGTTTGGAATATGTCAAAGTTCTGTTCAATGTTAGAGAAGTGTTCATATTCTCTCTAGAACCTTATTTTGAAAGATAATCATGTTGTTTTGAAAGGGTAAGAATTTCATGATATGCTTTTGTGGAAACGCACATGTGTTATCTCAAATGAGAAGCCCTAGTTTGAGATATGTCACAGTTCTGTTCAAAGTTAGACCAGTGTTCATTTTCTCTCTAGAAGTTTTACTTTGTAAGATACGTTATTTATAAAGGGTAAGAATTTCATGAAATGCTTATGTGAGAAACGCACATGTGTTACTCTGAAATGAGAATCCCTAATTTAGAATATGTTACACTAGTGTTAGAAGTTACCACAATGTCCATTTTCTGTGTTGAAGAATTACATTGAAAGATAATAACGTTCATTGATAGGGTAAAAATTTCATGAAATGCTTTTATGAGATACACACGTGTTACTCTGAAATGAGAAGCCCGAGTTTGGGATATGTCCAAGTATTGTTTGACATTAGAGCAGGGTTCATTTTCTCTCTAGAAGTTTTACTTTGTAAGATACTTTCGTTCTTTTGAAAATGTAAGAATTTCTTGAAATTCTTTTGAGTGAAATGCACATGTGTTACACTCAAATGAGAAGCCCTCATTTGGGATATGTCAAAGTTCTTTTCAAAGTTAGAACAGTGTTCATTTTCTCTCTAGAAGTTTTATTTGTAAGATACTCACGTTCTTTTGAAAGGGTAAGAATTTCATGAAATGCTATTGTGAGAAACGCACATGTGTTACTCTTAAATGAGAAGCCTTAGTTTGGGATATGTCCAGGTATTGTTCGACATTAGAGCAGTGTTCATATTCTCTCTAGAAGCTTTAATTTGAAATATTATCACGTTCTTTTGAAAGGGTAAGAATTTAATGAAATTCTTTTGTGAGAAATGCACATTTGTTACTCTGAAATGAGAAGTTGTTATTCGGGGTATGTTACACTATCGTTAGAAGTTACCACAGTGTTCATTTTCTCTGTTGAAGCATTACATGAAAGATAATCACGTTCATTTGAAAGGGTAAATATTTCATGAAATGCATTTGTGAGAAACGCACATGTGTTACTCTGAAAGGAGAAGCCCTAGTTTAGAATATGTTACACTATTGTTAGAAGTTAACACAGTGTTCATTTTCAGTGTTGAAGCATTACATTGAAAGATAATCACGTTCATTGAAAGGGTAAAAATTTCATGAAATGCTTTTGTAAAAAACACACATGTGTTACTCTGAAATGAGAAGCCCTATTTGGGAATATGTGAAAGTTCTGTTCAAAATTAGAGCAGTGTTCATTTTCTTTCTAAAAGTCTTAATTTGTAAGATAATCACGTTTGTTTGAAAAAATAAGAATTTCATGAAATGCTTTTGTGAGAAATGCACATGTGGTACTCTCAAATGAGAAGCCCTAGTTTGGTATATGTCAAAGTTTTGTTCAATGTTAGAGCAGTGTTCATTTTTTCTCTAGAAGATTTACTTTGAAAGATAATCACGTTCTTTTGAAAGGGTAAGAATTTCACGAAATGCTTTTGTGAGAAACGCACATGTGTTACTCTGAAATGAGAAGCCACAGTTTGGGATATGTCAATGTACTGTTCGACGTTAAAGCAGTGTTCATTTTCTCTCTAGAAGCTCTACTTTGAAAGATAATCCTGTTCTTTTGAAAGGGAAATAATTTCCTGAAATGCTTTTGTGAGAACACACATGTGTTACTCTGAAATGAGAAGTCCTATTTGGGAATATGTCAAAGTTCTGTTCAAAGTTAGATCAGTGTTCATTTTCTCTTACAAGTTTTACTTTGTAAGATACTCACATTCTTTTGAAAGTTTAAGAATTTCATGAAATGCGTTTGTGAGAAACGCACATGTGTTACTCTTAAATGAGAAGCCCTAGTTTGGTATATGTCAAAGGTCTGTTCAAAGTTATAGCAGTGTTCGTTTTCTCTCTAGAAGTTTTAATTTGTAAGATATCATGTTCTTTTGAAAGGGTAAGAATTTCCTGAAATGCTTTTATGAGAAACGCACATGTGTTACTCTGAAATGAGAAGCCATAGTTTACAATATGTCAAAGTTCTGTTCAAAGTTAGAACAGTGTTCATTTTCTCTCTAGAAGTTTTCCTATGTAAGATAATAACGTTCGTTTGAAAGTGTAAGAATTTCATGAAATGCTTTTGTGAGAAACGCACATGTGTTACTCTGAAATGAGAAGTTGTTATTTGGGATATGTTACACTATTGTTAGAAGTTACCTCAGTGTTCATTTTCTGTGATGAAGTATTACATTGAAAGATAATCACGTTCATTGAAAGGGTAAAAATTTCATGAAATGATTTGGTGAGAAACACAAATGTGATACTCTGAAATGAGAAGCCCTATTCAGGAATATGTGAAAGTTCTTTTCAAAGTTTGAACAGAGTTAATTTTCTGTCTATATGTTTTAATTTGTAAGAAACTCACGTTCTTTGAAAGGGTAAGAATTTCATGAAATGCTTTCATGAGAAATGCACATGTGTTACTCTCAGATGTGAAGCCCTAGTTTGGGATATGTCGAAGTTTTTCAAAGTTAGAGCAGTGTTCATTTTCTCTCTAGAAGTTTTACTTTGAATGATAATCACTTTCTTTTGAAAGGGTAAGAATTTCATGAAATGATTTTGTGAGAAAATCACATGTATTACTCTGAAATGAGAAGCCACACTTTGGGATATGTAAACGTACTGTTCGACATTAGAGTAGTGTTCATTTTCTCTCTTCATGCTCTACTTTGAAAGATAATCATGTTCTTTTGAAAGGGTAATAATTTCATGAAATGCTTTTTTGAGAAACACATATGTGTTACTACGAAATGAGAAGCCCTATTTGGGAATATGTCAAAGTTCTCTTCAATGCTAGAGCAGTGTTAATTTTCTCTCTAAAAGTTTTACTTTGTAAGATACTCACATTCTTTTGAAAGGGTAAGAATTTCATGAAACGCTTTTGTGAGAAACGCACATGTGTTATTCTTAAATGAGAAGCCCTAGTTTAGGATATGTCCAAGTATTGTTCGACATTACAGCAGTGATCATTTTCTCTCTAGAAGCTTTAATTTGAAAGATAATCACATTCTTTTATAATTGTTAGAATTTCATGAAATGCTTTTTTGATCAATACACATGTTACTCTCAAATGAGAAGCCCTAGTTTGGAATATGTCAAAGTTCTGTTCAAAGTTAGAGCAGTGTTCATTTTCTCTCTAGAAGCTTTACTGTAAAAGATAATCACGTTCTTTTGAAAGGGTAAAAATTTCAAGAAATGCTTTTGTGAGAAACACACATGTGTTACTCTGAAAAGAGAAGCCCTATTTGGGAATATGTCAAAGTTCTTTTCAAAGATAGTGCATTGTTTATTTTCTTTCTCGAAGTTTTACTTTGTATGATAATCACGTTCGTTTGAAAGGGTAAGAATTTTACGAAATGCTTTTGTGAAAAACGCACATGTGTTACTCTGAAATGAGAAGCCCTAGTTTGGAATATGTCAACATACTTTTCGAAGTTAGAGCAGTGTTCATTTAGTCTCTAGAAGCGTTACTTTGAAAGATAATCATGTTCTTTTGTAAGGGTAATAATTTCATGAAATGCTTTTCTGAGAAACACACATGTGTTACTCTGAAATTAGAAGGCCTATTTGGAATATGGCAAAGTTCTGTTCAGAGTTAGAGCAGTGTTCATTTTCTTTCTAGAAGCTTTACTTTGAAAGATAATCACGTTCTTTTGAAAGGGTAAGAATTTCATGAAATGCTTCTGTGAGAAACGCACATGTGTTACTCTGAAATGAGAAGTTGTTATTCGGGATATGTTATACTATTGTTAGAAGATGGCAGAGTGTTAATTTTCTGTGTTGAAGCATTACATAGAAAGATAATCACGTTCATTTGAAAGGGTAAAAATTTCATAAAATGCTTTTGTGATAAACGCACATGTGTTAGTCTGAAATTAGAAGCCCTAGTTTGGAATATGTCAAAGTTCTGTTAAATGTTAGAGAAGTGTTCATTTTCTCTCTAGAACCTTATTTTGAAAGATAATCATGTTGTTTTGAAAGGGTAAGAATTTCATGATATGCTTTTGTGGAAACGCACATGTGTTATCTCAAATGAGAAGCCCTAGTTTGAGATATGTCAAAGTTCTGTTCAAAGTTAGACCAGTGTTCATTTTCTCTCTAGAAGTTTTACTTTGTAAGATACGTTATTTATAAAGGGTAAGAATTTCATGAAATGCTTATGTGAGAAACGCACATGTGTTACTCTGAAATGAGAAGCCCTAATTTAGAATATGTTACACTAGTGTTAGAAGTTACCACAATGTCCATTTTCTGTGTTGAAGAATTACATTGAAAGATAATAACGTTCATTGATAGGGTAAAAATTTCATGAAATGCTTTTATGAGATATACACGTGTTACTCTGAAATGAGAAGCCCTAGTTTGGGATATGTCCAAGTATTGTTTGACATTAGAGCAGGGTTCATTTTCTCTCTAGAAGTTTTACTTTGTAAGATACTTTCGTTCTTTTGAAAATGTAAGAATTTCTTGAAATTCTTTTGAGTGAAACGCACATGTGTTACACTCAAATGAGAAGCCCTCATTTGGGATATGTCAAAGTTCTTTTCAAAGTTAGAACAGTGTTCATTTTCTCTCTAGAAGTTTTATTTGTAAGATACTCACGTTCTTTTGAAAGGGTAAGAATTTCATGAAATGCTATTGTGAGAAACGCACATGTGTTACTCTTAAATGAGAAGCCTTAGTTTGGGATATGTCCAGGTATTGTTCGACATTAGAGCAGTGTTCATATTCTCTCTAGAAGCTTTAATTTGAAATATTATCACGTTCTTTTGAAAGGGTAAGAATTTAATGAAATTCTTTTGTGAGAAATGCACATTTGTTACTCTGAAATGAGAAGTTGTTATTCGGGGTATGTTACACTATTGTTAGAAGTTACCACAGTGTTCATTTTCTCTGTTGAAGCATGACATGAAAGATAATCACGTTCATTTGAAAGGGTAAATATTTCATGAAATGCTTTTGTGTGAAACGCACATGTGTTACTCTGAAAGGAGAAGCCCTAGTTTAGGATATGTTACACTATTGTTAGAAGTTAACACAGTGTTCATTTTCAGTGTTGAAGCATTTACATTGAAAGATAATCACATTCATTGAAAGGGTAAAAATTTCATGAAATGCTTTTGTGAGAAACACACATGTGATACTCTGAAATGAGAAGCCCTATTTGGGAATATGTCAAAGTTCTGTACAAAGTTAGAACATTGTTCATTTTCTCTCTAGAAACTTTACTTTGAAAGATAATCACTTTCTTTTCCAAGGATAAGAATTTCATAAAATGCTTTTGTGAGAAACACACATGTGTTATTCTCAAATTAGAAGCCATAGTTTGATATATGTCAAAGTTCTGTTCAAAGTTAGAGCAGTGTTCATTTTCTCTCTAGAAGCTTTACTTTGAAAGATAATCATGTTCTTTTGAAAGGCTAAGAATTTCATGAAACGCATTTGTGAGAAATGCACATGTGTTACTCTGAAATGAGAAGCCCTAGTTTGGTATATGTCAAAGTTTTGTTCAATGTTAGAGCAGTGTTCATTTTTTCTCTAGAAGATTTACTTTGAAAGATAATCACGTTCTTTTGAAAGGGTAAGAATTTCATGAAATGCTTTTGTGGGAAACACACATGTGTTACTACGAAATGAGAAGCCCTATTTGGGAATATGTCAAGTTCTCTTCAGAGTTAGAGCAGTGTTCATTATCTCTCTAGAAGCTTTACTTTGAAAGATAATCACGTTCTTTTGAAAGGGTAAGAATTTCATGACATGCTTTTGTGAGAAACGCACATGTGTTACTCTCAAATGAAAAGCCCTATTTTGGGATATGTCAAAATCCTGTTCAAAGTTAGACCAGTGTTCATTTTCTCTCTAGAAGTTTTACTTTGTAAGATACTCACGTTTTTTGAAAGCGTAAGAATTTCATAAAATGCTTTTGTAAGAAACGCACATGTGTTACTCTGTTGAAATTGGGGTGCGCCGGAGTTGTGTACCCAACACCCCAATCTCCTGGCTAGCCTATGCCCGAAATAACAACACACAAACTGTATTCATTTAAACACTGCTTGGCCTACTAGCTCTAGCCTCTTACGGGCTAACTCTCGCACCGGGTCTAACTGATTTCCAATATTCTGTGTTAGCACCCCAAGGTACACTTACCGGGGAGATTCTAGCCTACATCCATCTAGGATCGGAGCGTCATCGCCAGTGTGTCTCAGAGAGCAAAGCTATCCTGTCTGCCCGCTAGACAGGAGGAGCATGGCGTCTCTCTCTGAAGCATCTGGCTCTCTGAGCGGAGGTGCGTGTGTTCTGAGCTCACTTCCTCTTCCTGTCCGCGTACTATTCTGTTTACTCCTCCCACCTATGTTTTAACCTATTAGGGCCGGCCAAGCAGTTTCTTTATTTTAACCAATGAAATCAACAGATTGATATATGACACTAAAACATCATTACTCTTAAATGAGAAGCCCTAGTTTGGTATATGTCCAAGTATTGTTCGACATTACAGCAGTGTTAATTTTCACTCTAGAAGCTTTACTTTGAAAGATAATCACGTTCTTTTGAAACAGTAAGAATTTCATGAAATGCTTTTGTGAGAAACACACATGTGTTACTCTCAAATGAGAAGCCACCATTTGGGATATGTCAACGTAATGTTTGACAGTAGAGCAGTGTTCATTTTCACTCTAGAAGCTTTACTTTGAAAGATAATCACGTTCTTTAAAAGGGTAAGAATTTCATGAAATGCTTTTGTGATAAACGCACATGTGTTACTCTTAAATGAGAAGCTCTAGTTTGGAATATGTCAAAGTTCTGTTCAAAATTAGAGCAGTGTTCATTTTCTCTAGAAGTCTTACTTTTTAAGATACTCACGTTCATTCGAAATGGTAAGAATTTCATGAAATGCTTTTATGAGAAACACATATGTGTTACTCTGAAATGAGAAGCCCTATTTGGGAATATGTCAAAGTTCTGTTCTAAGTTAGATCAGTGTTCATTTTCTCTTACAAGTTTTACTTTGTAAGATACTCACATTCTTTTGAAAGTGTAAGAATTTCATGAAATGCTTTTCTGAGAAACGCACATGTGTTGCTCTTAAATGAGAAGCCCTAGTTTGGGATATTTCCAAGTATTGTTCGACATTAGAGCAGTGTTCATTTTCTCTCTAGAAGCTTTAATTTGAAAGATAATTACGTTCTTTTGAAAGAGTAAGAATTTCATGAAATGCTTTTGTGAAAAATGCACATGTGTTACTCTGAAATGAGAAGTTGTTATTCGGGATATGTTATACTATTGTTAGAAGTTAGCGCATTGTTCATTTTCTTTGTTGAAGCATGACATTGATAAAGAATCACGTTTATTTGAAAGGGTAAAATTTTGATGAAATGCTTTTGTGAGAAACGCACATGTGTTATTCTGAAATGAGAAGCCCTAGTTTGGGATATGTAAAAGTTCTGTTCAAAGTTAGAGCAGTGTTCATTTTCTCTCTAGAAGTTTTACTTTGAAAGATAATCACATTCTTTTGAAAGGGTAAAAATTTCATGACGTGCTTTTGTGAGAAACACACATGTGATACTCTGAAATGAGAAGCCCTATTTGGGAATATGTCAAAGTTTTGTTCAAAGTTATAGCATTGTTCATTTTCTCTCTAGAAGCTCTACTTTGAAAGATAATCATGTTCTTTTGAAAGGGTGAGAATTTCATGAAATGCTTTTGTGAGAAACACACATGTGTTATTCTCAAATTAGAAGCCATAGTTTGGTATATGTCAAAGATCTGTTCAAAGTTAGAGCAGTGTTCGTTTTCTCTCTAGAAGCTTTACTTTGAAAGATAATCATGTTTTTTTTTGAAAGGGTAAGAATTTCATGAAATGCATTTGTGAGAAATGCACATGTGTTACTCTGAAATGAGAAGCCGTAGTTTGGTATATGTCAAAGTTTTGTTCAATGTTAGAGCAGTGTTCATTTTCTCTCTAGAAGATTTAATTTGAAAGATAATCACGTTCTTTTGAAAGGGTTAGAATTTCACGAAATGCTTTTGTGAGAAATGCACATGTGTTACTCTGAGATGAGAAGCCACTGTTTGGGATATGTCAATGTACTGTTCGACGTTAAAGCAGTATTCATTTTCTCTCTAGAAGCTCTACTTTGAAAGATAATCCTGTTCTTTTGAAAGGGAAATAATTTCCTGAAATGCTTTTGTGAGAACACATATGTGTTACTCTCAAATGAGAAGTCCTATTTGGGAATATGTCAAAGTTCTGTTCAAAGTTAGATCCGTGTTCATTTTCTCTTACAAGTTTTACTTTGTAAGATATTCACATTCTTTTGAAAGTGTAAGAATTCCACGAAATGCGTTTGTGAGAAACGCACATGTGTTACTCTGAAATGAGAAGTTGTTATTCGGAATATGTTAGACAATAGTTAGAAGTTAGCATTGTGTTCATTTTCTCTGTAGAATCTTTACATTGAAAGAATATCACGTTCTTTTTATAGGGTAAGTATTTCATGAAATGCTTTTGTGAGAAAAGCACATGTGTTCCTCTGAAATGAGAAGCCCTATTTGGGAATATGTCAAAGTTCTGTTCAAAGTTAGAGCAGTGTTAATTTTCTCTCTAGAAGTTTTACTTTGTAAAATACTCACGTTCTTTTGAAAGGGTAAGAATTTCATGAAATTCTTTTGTGAGAAATGCACATGTGTTACTCTCAAATGTGAAGCCCTAGTTTGGGCTATGTCCAAAAATTGTTCGAAATTAGAGCAGTTTTCATTTTCTCTCTAGAAGTTTTACTTTGTAAGATACTCAAGTTCGTTTGAAAGGCTAAGAATTTCATGAAATGCTTTTTTGAGAAACGTACATGTGTTACTCTTAAATGAGAAGTCCTAGTTTGGGATATGTTTAAGTATTGTTCAACATTAAAGCAGTGTTCATTTTCTCTCGAGAAGCTTTATTTTGAAAGATAATCACGTTCTTTTGAAAGGGTAAGAATTTAATGTAATGCTTTTGTGAGAAATGCACATGTGTTACTCTCAAATGAGAAGCCACAGTTTGGGATATGTCAACGTACTGTTTGATGTTAGAGCAGTGTTCCTTTTCTCCCTAGAAGCTTTACCAAGAAAGATAATCACGATCTTTGGAAAGGGTAAGAATTTCATGAAATGCTTTTGTGAGAAACACACATGTGTAACTCTAAAACGAGAAGCCTTAGTTTTTTATATGTCAAAGTTCTGTTCAAAGTTAGAGCAGTATTCATTTTCTCTATAGAAGTTTTAATTTGTAAGATACTCACATTCTTTTGAAAGGGTAAGAATTTCATGTAATGCTTTTTTGAGAAACGCACATGTGTTCCTCTGAAATGAGAAGCCCTATTATGGTATATGTCAAAGTTCTGTTCAAAGTGAGAGCAGGGTTCATTTTCTCTCTAGAAGTTTTACTTTGTAAAATACTCACGTTCTTTTGAAAGGGTAAAAATTTCATGAAATGCTTTTGTGAGAAATGCACATGTTTTACTCTCAAATGAGAAGCCCTAGTTTGGGATATGTCCAAGTATTGTTCAAAATTAGAGCATGATCATTTTCTCTCTAGAAGCTTTATTTGAAAGATAATCATGTTCTTTTGAATCGGTAACAATTTCATGAAATGCTTTTGTGAGAAACACACATGTGTTACTCTGAAATGAGAAGCCCTAGTTTGGGATATGTCAAAGTTCTGTTCTAAATTAGAGCAGTGTTCATTTTCTCTCTAGAAGTTTACCTTTGTAACATACATTCTTTTGAAAGGCTAAAAATTTCATGAAATGCTTTCTTGAGTAACGCACATGTGTTACTCTTAAAAGAGAAGCCCTAGTTTGGGATATGTTTAAGTATTGTTTGACATTACAGCAGTGTTCAATTTCCCTCGAGAAGCTTTATTTTGAAAGATAATCACGTTCTTTTGAAAGGGTAAGAATTTAATGTAATGCTTTTGTGAGAAATGCACATGAGTTACTCTCAAATAAGAAGCCACAGTTTGGGATATGTCATCGTACTGTTTGACGTTAGAGCAGTATTCCTTTTCTCTCTAGAAGCTTTACTTTGAAAGATAATCACGTTCTTTTGAAAGGGTAAGAATTTCATGAAATGCTTTTGTGAGAAAAACACAAGTGTTACTCTAAAATGAGAAGCCCTAGTTTGGAATATGTCAAAGTTCTGTTCAAAGTTAAAGGAGTGTTCATTTTCTCTCTAGAAGTTTTACTTTGTAAGATACTCACGTTCTTTTGAAAGGGTTAGAATTTCATGGAATTCTTTTGTGAGAAATGCAGATGTGTTACTCTAAAATGAGAAGCCCTAGTTTGGGATATGTCCAATTATTGGTGGACATTAGAGCAGTGTTCATTTTCTTTCTAGAAGCTTTACTTTGAAATATAATCACGTTCTTTTAAAAGCATAAAAATTTCATGAAATGTTTTGCGAGAAGCGCATATGTGTTACACTGAAACGAGAAGTTGTTATTTGGGATATGTTACACTTATTGTTAGAAGTTAGCGTGGTGTTCATTTTCTGTGTTGACGCATGACATTGAAAAATAATCACATTCTTTTGAAAGGGTAAGAATTTCATGAAATGCGTTTGTGAGAAACGCACATGCTTTACTCTGAAATGAGAAGCCCTAGTTTGAGATATGTCCAAGTATTGTTTGACATTACAGCAGTGTTCCTATTCTCTCTAGAAGTTTTACTCTGAAAGATAATCATATTCTTTGAAAGGGTAAGAATTTCATGAAATGCTTTTGTGAGAAACACACATGTGATACTCTGAAATGAGAACCCACAGTTTGGGATATGTCAACGTACTGTTCAACGTTAGAGCAGTGTTCATTTTCTCTCTAGAAGCTTTACTTTGAAAGAAAATCACGTTCTTTTCTAAGGGTAAGAATTTCATGAATTGCTTTTGTGAGAAACGCAAATGTGTTACTCTCAAATGAGAAGGCATCGTTTCGGATATGTCCATGTATTGTTCATCGTTAGAGCAGTGTTCATTTTCTCTCTAGAAGCTTTATTTTGAAAGATAATCCCTTTCTTTGAAAGTTTAAGAATTTCATAAAATCCTTTTGTGAGAAACGCACATGTGTTACTCTGAAATGAGAAGTTGTTGTTCGGGATATGTTACACTATTGTTAGAAGTTACCACAGTGTTCATTTTCTGTTTCGAAGTTTTACTTTGTAAGATAATCACGTTCGTTTGAAAAAGTAAGAATTTCATAAAAAGCTTTTGTGAGAAATGCACGTGTGTTACTCTCAAATGAGAAGCCCTAGCTTGGGATATGTCCAAGTATTGTTTGACATTAGAGCAGTGTTCATTTTCTCTCTAGACACTTTATTTTAAAGATAATCACGTTTTTTTGAAAGGTAAGAATTTCATGAAATGCTTTTGTGAGAAACACACATGTGTTACTCTGAAATGAGAAGCCCTAGTTTTCTGTATGTCAAAGTTCAGTTCAAAGAGCATTGTTCATTTTCTCTCTGGAAGTTTTACTTGAAAGATAATACCATTCTTTTGAAAGTGTAAGAATTTCATGAAATGCTTTTGTGAGAAACCCAAATGTGTTACTCTGAAATGGGAAGCCATAGTTTGAAATATGTAAATGTAACATTCGACATTAGAGCAGTGTTCATTTTCTCTCTTGAAGCTCTACTTTGAAAGATAATCATGTTCTTTTAAAAGGGTAATAATTTCATGAAATGCTTTTGTGAGAAACGCACGTGTGTTACTCTCAAACGAGAATTTGTTATTCGGGATATGTTATACTTATTGTTAGAAGTAAGCACAATGTTCATTTTCTGTGTTGAAGCATGACATTGAAAAATAATCACGTTCATTTGAAAGGGTAAAAATTTCATAAATGCTTTTGTGAGAAACGCACATGTTTTACTTTGAAATGAGAAGCCCTTGTTTGGGATATGTTCAAGTATTGTTCGACATTACAGCAGTGTTCATTTTCTCTCTAGAAGTTTTACTTTGAAAAATAATCATGATCTTTTGAAAGGGTAAGAATATCATGAAATGCTTTTGTGAGAAACACACATGTGCTACTCTGAAATGAGAAGCCAACGTTTGGGGTATGTCAACGTACTGTTTGACATTGGAGCAGTGTTCAGTTTCTCTCTAGAAGCTTTACTTTGAATGATAATCATGATCTTTTGAAAGGGTAAGAATTTCATGAAATGCTTTTGTGAGAAACACACATTTGCTACTCTGAAATGAGAAGCCCCATTTGGGAATATGTCAAAGTTCTGTTCAAGTTAGAGAAGTGGTCATTTTCTCTCTAGAAGATTTATTTGAAAGATAATCACGTTCCTGTGAATGGGTAAGAACTTCATAAATGATTTTGTGAGAAAAACATGTATTACTCTGAAATGAGGAGCCCTAATTTAGTATATGTCAAAGTTCTGTTCAAAATTAGAGCACTGTTCATTTTCTCTCTAGAAGTTTTACTTTGTAAGATACTCACGTTTTTTTGAAAGGGTAAGAATTTCATGAAATGCTTTTGTGAGAAATGCACATGTGTTACTCTGAAATGAGAAGCCCTAGTTTGGGATATGTGCAAGTATTGTTCAACATTACAGCAGTGTTCATTTTCTATCTAGAAGTTTTAGTTTGAAAGATAATCATGTTCTTTTGAAAGGGTAAGAATTTCATGAAATTCTTCTCTGAGAAACACACATATGTTACTATGAAATGAGAAGCCACAGTTTGGGATATGTCAAGGTACTGTTCGACATTAGAGTAGTGTTCATTTGCTCTCGAGAAACTTTACTTTGAAAGATAATCACGTTCTTTTGAAAGGGTAATAATTTCATGAAATGCTTTTGTGATCAACAAACATGTGTTACCCTGAAATGAGTAGCCCTAGCTTGGAATATGTCAAAGTTCTGTTCAAAGTTAGAGCAGTGTTCATTTTCTCTCTAGAAGCTTTACTTTGAAAGATAATCACGTTCTTATAACAGGGTAAGAATTTCATGAAATGCTTTTGTGAAAAACGCACATGTGTTACTCTGAAATTGAAGTTGTTATTCTTGATATTTTACAATTATTGTTAGATGTTAGCACAGTGTTCATTTTCTGTGTTGAAACATGACATTGAAAAATAGTCACATTCATTTGAAATGATAAAAATTTCATGAAATGCTTTTGTGAGAAACGCACATGTGTTACTCTGAAATGAGAAGCCATAGTTTGGAATATGTCAAAGTTCTGTTGAAAGTTAGAGCAGTGTTCATTTTCTCTCTAGAAGCTTTACTTTGAAAGATAATCACGTTCTTTTGAAAGGGTAAGAATTTCATGAAACGCTTTTGTGAGAAACACACGTGTTTCTCTCAAATGAGAAGCCACAGTTTGGGATATGTCAATGAACTTTTCGACATTAAAGCAGTATTCATTTTCTCTCTAGAAGGTATACTCTGAAAGATAATCACGTTCTTTTCTAAATGGTAAGAATTACATGAAATGCGTTAGTGAGAAACGCACATGTGTTACTCTGAAATGAGAATTTGATATTCGGGATGTGTTATACTTAATGTTAGAAGTTAGCACAGTGTTCAATTTCTGTGTTGAAGCATGACATTGAAAAATAATCACGTTCATCTGAAAAGGGTAAAAATTTCATGAAATGCTTTTGTGAGAAACACACATGTGTTTCTCTGAAATGAGAAGCCCTAGTTTGCAATATGGGAAAGTTGTGTTAAAGTTAGAACTGTGTTCATTTTCTGTCTAGAAGTTTTATTTTGTAAGATAATCACGTTCATTTGAAAGGGTAAGAATTTCAAGAAATGCTTTTGAGAGAAATGCACATGTGTTACTCTCAAATGAGAAGCCCTATTTTGGGATATGTCTAAGTATTGTTCAACATTAGAGCAGGGTTCATTTTCTCTCTAGAAGCTTTATTTGAAAGATAATCACGTTATTTTGAACGGGTAAGAATTTCATGAAATCATTTTGTGAGAAACACACATGTGTCACTCAGAAGTGAGAAGCCCTAGTTTGGTATATGTTAAAGTTCAGTTCAAAGTTACAGCAGTGTTCATTTTCTCTGTAAAAGTTTTAGTTTGTAAGATACACACGTTCTTTTGAAATGGTAAGAATTTCATGAAATGTTTTTGTGAGAAACGCACATGTGTTACTCTGAAATGAGAAGTTGTTATTCGGGATATGTTACACTATTGTTAGAAGTTACCACAGTGTTCATTTTCTGTCTGGAAGTTTTACTTTGTAAGATAATCACGTTCGTTTGAAAGGGTAAGAATTTCATAAAAAGCTTTTGTGAGAAATGCACGTGTGTTACTCTCAAATGAGAAGCCCTAGTTTGGGATATGTCCAAGTATTGTTTGACATTAGAGCAGTGTTCATTTTCTCTCTAGAAGCTTTATTTTAAAGATGATCACGTTTTTTTGAACGGTAAGAATTTTATGAAATGCTTTTTTGAGAAACACACATGTGTTACTCTGAAATGAAAAGCCCTAGTTTTATGTATGTCAAAGCTCAATTCAAAGTTAGAGCAGTGTTCATTTTCTCTCTAGAAGTTTTAATTTGTAAGATACTCACGATCTTTTGAAAGGGTAAGAATTTCTGAAATGCTTTTGTGAGAAACACACATGTGTTACTCTAAAATGAAAAGACCTTCTTTTGTATATGTCAAAGTTCTGTTGAAAGTTAGAGCAGTTTTAAATTTCTCTCTAGAAGTTTTACTTTGAAAGATAACAACGTTCTTTTGTAAGGGTAGGAATTTCATGAAATGGTTTTGTGAGAAACGCACATGTGTTACTCTGAAATGAGAAGCAAAAGTTTGGGATATGTCAACGTACTGTTTGACGTTAGAGCAGTGTTCCGTTTCTCTCTAGAAGCTATACTTTGAAAGATAATCACGTTCTTTTGAAAGGGTAAGAATTTCATGAAATGCTTTTGTGAGAAACACACATGTGTTACTCTAAAATGAGATGACCTAGTTTTGTATATGTCAAAGTTCTGTTCAAAGTTAGAGCAGTGTTCATTTTCTCTCTAGAAGTTTTACTTGAAAGATAATAACGTTCTTTTGAAAGGGTAAGAATTTCAAAAAATGCTTTTGTGAGAAACGCACGTGTGTTACTGTCAAATGAGAATTTGTTATTCAGGATATGTTATACTTATTGTTAGAAGTTAGCACAGTGTTCATTTTCTGTGTTGCAGCATGACATTGAAAAATAATCACGTTCATTTGCAAGGGTAAAAATTTCATGAAATGCTTTTGTGAGAAACACACATGTGTTTTTCTGAAATAGAAACCCTAGTTTGCAATATGTGAAAGTTATATTCAAAGTTAGGACAGTGTTCATTTTCTCTCTAGAAGTTTGACTTTCTAAGATAATCTCGTTCTTTTGGGATATATCAACCTACTGTTTGACGTTAGAGCAGTGTTCCGTTTCTCTCTACAAGCTTTACTTTGAATGATAATCATGTTCTTTTGAAATGGTAAGAATTTCATGAAATGCTTTTTTGAGAAACACACATGTGTTACTCTGAAATGGGAAGCCATAGTTTGGGATATGTCAATGTAATGTTCGACATTAGAGCAGTGTTCATTTTCTCATTTGAAGCTCTACTTTGAAAGATAATCATGTTCTTTTAAAAGGGTAATAATTTCATGAAATGCTTTTGTGAGAAACGCACGTGTGTTACTGTCAAATGAGAATTTGTTATTTGGGTTATGTTATATTTATTGGTAGAAGTAAGCACAATTTTCATTTTCTGTGTTGAAGCATGACATTGAAAAATTATCACGTTCATTTGCAAGGGTAAAAATTTCATGAAATGCTTTTGTGATCAACACACAGGTATTACTCTGAAATGAGTAGCCCTAGCTTGGAATATGTCAAAGTTCTGTTCAAAGTTAGAGCAGTGTTCATTTTCTCTCTAGAAGCTTTACTTTGAAAGATAATCACGTTCTTTTTACAGGGTAAGAATTTCATGAAATGCTTTTGTGAAAAAAGCACATGTGTTACTCTGAAATTGAAGTTGTTATTCGGGATATTTTACACTTATTGTTAGATGTTAGCACAGTGTTCATTTTCTGTTTTGAAACATGACATTGAAAAATATTCGCATTCATTTGAAACGGTAAATATTTCATGAAATGCTTTTGTGAGAAACGCACATGTGTTACTCTGAAATGAGAAGCCATAGTTTGGAATATGTCAAAGTTCTGTTGAAAGTTAGAGCAGTGTTCATTTTCTCTCTAGAAGCTTTACTTTGAAAGATAATCACGTTCTTTTGAAAGGGTAAGAATTTCATGAAATGCTTTTGTGAGAAACGCACATGTGTTACTCTTAAATGAGAAGCCCTAGTTTGGGATACGTCCAAGTATTGTTTGACATTAGAGCGGTGTTCATTTTCTGTCTAGAGGCTTTACTTTGAAAGATAATCACGTTCTTTTGAAAGGGTAAGAATTTCATGAAAGTCTTTTGTGAGAAACACACATGTGTTACTCTCAAATGAGAAGCCAAAGTTTGCGATATGTCAACGAACTGTTTGACATTAAAGCAGTGTTCATTTTCTCTCTAGAAGCTTTACTCTGAAAGATAATCACGTTCTTTTCTAAATGGTAAGAATTTCAAGAAATGCGTTTGTGAGAAACACACATGTGTTACTCTGAAATGAGAATTTGTTATTCGGGATGTGTTACACTTATTGATAGAAGTTAGCACAGTGTTCATTTTCTCTGTCAAAGCATGATATTGAAAATAATCACGTTCATTTGAAAGGGTAAAAATATCATGAAATGCTTTTGTAAGAAATGCACATGTGTTACTCTGAAATGAGAAGCCACAGTTTGGGATAGGTCAACGTACTGTATGACATTAGAGAAGTGTTCATTTTCTCTCTAGAAGATTTACTTTTAAAGATAATCACTTTCTTTGAAAGGGTAAGAATTTCATGAAATGTTTTGTGAGAAACGCACATGTGTTACTCTGAAATGAGAAGTTGTTATTCGGGATATGTTACAATATTGCTAGAAGTTACCACAGTGTTCATTTTCTTGTTGAAGCATTACATTGAAAGATACTCACGTTCATTGAAAGGGTAAAAATTTCATGAAATGCTTTTGTGAGAAGCACACAAGTGTTATTCTGAAATGAGAATCCCTATTTGGGAATATGTCAAAGTTCTGTTCAAAGTTAGAGCCATGTTCATTTTCTGTCTCGAAGTTTTACTTTGTAAGATAATCACGTTCGTTTGAAAGGGTAAGAATTTCAAGAAATGCTTTTGTAAGAAACGCACATGTGTTACTCTTAAATGAGAAGCCCTATTTTGGGATATGTCCAAGTATTGTTCGACATCAGAGCAGTGTTCATTTTCTCTCTAAAAGTTTTACTTTGTAAGATAATCACGTTCTTTGAAAGAGTAAGAAATTTCATAAAATGGTTTTGTGAGAAACGCATATATGTTATTCTCCAATGAGAAGCCAAAGTTTGGGAATATCTCAACATACTGTTTGACGTTAGAGCAGTGTTCCGTTTCTCTCTAGAAGCTTTAAATTGAAAGATAATCACGTTCTTTTGAAAGGGTAAGAATTTCATGAAATGCTTTTGTGAGAAACACACATGTGCTACTCTGAAATGAGAAGCCCTAATTGGGAATATGTCAAAGTTCTGTTCAAGTTAGAGCAGTGTTCATTTTCTCTCTAGAAGATTTATTTGAAAGATAATCACTTTTTGAATGGGTAAGAATTTCATGAAATGCTTTTGTGAGAAAAACATGTATTACTCTGAAATGAGGAGCCCTAGTTTAGTATATGTCAAAGTTCTGTTCAAAATTAGAGCACTGTTCATTTTCTCTCTGGAAGTTTTACTTTGTAAGATACTCACATTCTTTTGAAAGGGTCAGAATTTCATGAAATGCTTTTGTGAGAAACGCACATGTGTTACTCTGAAATGAGAAGCCCTAGTTTGGGATATGTGCAAGTATTGTTCGACATGACAGCAGTGTTCATTTTCTCTCTAGAAATTTTACGTTGAAAGATAATCATGTTCTTTGAAAGGGTAAGAATTTCATTGAATGCTTTTCTGAGAAACGCACATGTGTTACTCTGAAATAAGAAGCCACAGTTTGGGATATGTCAAGGTCCTGTTCGACGTTAGAGTAGTGTTCCTTTTCTCTCTAGAAGCTTTATTTGAAAGATAATCACGTTCTTTTGAAAGGGTCATAATTTCATGAAATGCTTTTGTGATCAACAAACATGTGTTACTCTGAAATGAGTAGCCCTAGCTTGGAATATGTCAAAGTTCTGTTCAAAGTTAGAGCAGTGTTCATTATCTCTCTAGAAGTTTTTTCTTTGTAAGATACTCAAGTTTTTTTTAAAGGGTAAAAATTTCATGAAATTCTTTTGTGAGAAGCACAAAAGTGTTACTCTGAAAGGGGAAAACCTATTTTATGAATATGTCAAAGTTTTGTTCAAAGTTAGAGCAGTGTTCATTTTCTCTCTAGAATCATTCATTGAAAGGTAATCACGTTCTTTTGAAAGGGTAAGAATTTCATGAATTGCTTCTGTCAGAAACGCACATGCGTTACTCTGAAAGGGGAAGTTGTTATTCTGGATATGTTACACTATTGTTAGAAGTTGCCGGAGTGTTCACTTTCTGTGTTGAAGCATTACATTGAAAGACAATCACGTTCTTTTGTAACGGTAAGAATTTCATGATGCTTTTGTGAGAAACGTACATGTAACACTCTCAAATGAGAAGCCCTAGTTTGGGATATGTCAAAGTTCTGTTAAAGTTAGAGCAGTGTTCATTTTCTCTCTAGAAGTTTTACTTTGTAAGGTACTCAAGTTCTTTTGAAAGGGTAAGAATTTCATGAAATGCTTTTGTGAGTAACGCACATGTGTTACTTTCAAATGAGAAGCCCTAGTTTGGGATATGTCCATGTATTGTTGGACAATAGAGCAGTGTTCATTTTCTCTCTAGAAGATTTACTTTTAAAGATAATCACCTTCTTTTGAAATGCTAAAAATTTCATAAAATGCTTTTGTGAAAATCACACAGGTTTTACTCTTAAATGATAAGCCCTAGTTTGGAATATGTTAAAGTTCTGTTCAAAGTTAGAGCAGTGTTCATTTTCTCTCTAGAAGCTTTACTTTGAAAGATAATCACGTTCTTTTGAAAGGGTAAGAATTATATGATATGCTTTTGTGAGAAACGGACAAGTGTTACTCTGAAATGAGAAGCCACAGTTTGGGATATGTCAACGTACTGTTCGACGTTAGAGCAGTGTTCATTTTCTCTCTAGAAGCTATACTCTGAAATATAATCATGTTCTTTTGAAAGGGTAATAATTTCATGAAATGCTTTTGTGAGAAACGCACATGTGTTACTCTGAAATGAGAAGCCCTATTAGGGAATATGTCAAAGTTCCATTCAATGTTAGAGCAGTGTTCATTTTCTCTCTAGAAAAGTTACTTTTAAAGATAATCACGTGCTTTTTAGAAGGTAAGAATTTCATGAAATGCTTCTGTGAGAAACACACATGTGTTACTCTGAAATGGGAAGTTGTTATTCTGGATATGTTACACTATTGTTAGAAGTTGGCGGAGTGTTCATTTTCTGTGTTGAAGCATTACATTGAAAGACAATCACGTTCTTTTGAAAGGGTAAGTATTTCATGATGCTTTTGTGAGAAATGCACATGTGTTACTCTCTAATGAGAAGCCCTAGTTTGGGATATGTCAAAGTTCTGTTCAAAGTTAGAGGAGAGTTCATTATCTCTCTAGAAGTTTTACTTTGTAAGATACTCAAGTTCTTTTGAAAGGGTAAGAATTTCATAAATTCTTTTGTGAGAAACACAAATGTGTTACTCTGAAATGGGAAAACCTATTTTATGAATATGTCAAAGTTTTGTTCAAAGTTAGAGCAGTGTTCTTTTTCTCTCTAGAATCATTACATTGAAAGGTAATCACGTTCATTTAAAAGGGTAAGAATTTCATGAATTGCTTCTGTCAGAAACGCACATGTGTTACTCTGAAAGGGGAAGTTGTTATTCTGGATATGTTACACTATTGTTAGAAGTTGGCGGAGTGTTCACTTTCTGTGTTGAAGCATTACATTGAAAGACAATCACGTTCTTTTGTAACGGTAAGAATTTCATGATGCTTTTGTGAGAAACGCACATGTATTACTCTCAAATGAGAATCCCTAGTTTGGGATATGTCAAAGTTCTGTTCAAAGTAAGAGCAGTGTTCATTTTCTCTCTAGAAGTTTTACTTTGTACGATACTCAAGTTCTTTTGAAAGGGTAAGTATTTCATGAAATGCTTTTGTGAGTAAAGGTCATGTGTTACTCTCAAATGAGAAGCCCTGATTTGGGATATGTCCAAGTATTGTTGGACATTAGAGAAGTGTTCATTTTCTCTCTAGAAGCTTTATTTGAAAGATAATCACCTTCTTTTGAAATGGTAAGAATTTCATGAAATGCTTTTGTGAAAATCACACATGTGTTACTCTGAATTGAGAAGCCCTAGTTTGGAATATGTTAATGTTCTGTTCAAAGTTAGAACAGTGTTCATTTTCTATCTAGAAGTTTTACTTTGAAAGATAATCACGTTCTTTTGAAAGGGTAAGAATTTCATGATATGCTTTTGTGAGAAACACACATGTGTTACTCTGAAAAGAGAAGCCACAGTTTGTGATATGTCAACGTACTTTTCGACGTTATAGCAGTGTTCATTTTCTCTCTAGAAGCTTTACTTTGAAATATAATCATGTTCTTTTGACAGGGTAATGATTTCATGAAATGCTTTTGTGAGAAACGCACATGTGTTACTCAGAAATGAGAAGTTGTCATTCTTGATATGTTACACTATTGTTAAAACCTACCACAGTGTTCATTTTCTGTGTTGAAGCATTACAATGAAAGATAATCACGTTCATTTGAAAGGGTAAAATTTTCATGAAATGCTTTTGTGAGAAACGAACATGTGCTACTCTGAAATGAGAAGCCCTATTAGGGAATATGTCAAAGTTCTGTTCAAAGTTAGAGCTGTGTTCATTTCCTCTCTAGAAGTGTTACTTTGTAAGATACTCACGTTCTTAAGAAAGGGTAAGAATTTCATGAATTGCTTTTGTGAGTATCGCACATGTGTTATTTTCAAATGAGAAGCCCTAGTTTGGGATATCTCCAATTATTGTTTGACATTTGAGCAGTGTTCATTTTCTCTCTAGAAGCTATACTTTGAAAGATAATCACGTTCTTTTGAAAGGGTATGAATTTCATGAAATGCTTTTGTGAGAAACGCACATGTGTTACTCTGAAATGAGAAGTTGTTATTCTGGATATGTTACACTATTGTTAGATGTTACCACAGTGTTCTTTTTCTGTTTTGAAGCATTACATTGAAAGATAATCACGTTCATTTGAAAGGGTAAAAATTTCATGAAATGCTTTTGTGAGAAACACACATTTGTTACTCTGAAATGAGAAGCCCTATTACGGAATATGTCAAAGTTCTGTTCAAAGTTATAGCTGTGTTCATTTTCTCTCTAGAAGCTATACTTTGAAATATAATCATGTTCTTTTGAAAGGGTAAGAATTTCATGAAATGCTTATGTGAGAATCAAACATGTGGTACTCTCAAATGAGAACCCCTAGTTTGGTATATGTCCAATTATTGTTCGACATTTGAGCAGTGTTCATTTTCTCTCTAGAAGCTTTACTTTGAAAGATAATCACGTTCTTTTGAAAGGGTAAGAATATCATAAAATGCTTTTGTGAGAAACTCACATGTGTTACTCTCAAATGAGAAGCCCTTCTTTGGGATATATCCAAGTATTGTTCTACATTAGAGCAGTGTTCATTTTCTCTCTAGAAGATTTACTTTGAAAGATAATCACGTTCTTTTAAAAGGATAAGAATTTCATGAAATGCTTTTGTGAGATTTTTGAACCACACAACAGCTCCCAGCTCAGCCTGTTTGGGCGCTGGGACAGGGTCAGAATTGGGAGGGCATTCGGGAGGGTGGTGGCTCCTTTGTCTAGGTGGCCGGCCTGCACCAAGCAAGGCCGGCCCTTTGTTCGCGGGACGCCCAGGCAGCGGGGAGATCGGATCCGGATGCCAGGAGCGACATTGCTTGGGTGAGTGAGTTTCTGGCCGCGGCGGCAGCCCGGGACAGGGAGCTCAGATGTTCCCCACCCCTCCTGCACTTCCGGGTCAGTCTGCGGAGGCTGTACTGCTTGATACCTCTTCTCCATTCCTGTCCCACCCAGCTTGCATCCAAGGCCCTCCTCCACTACCTCTGACCCCCCTCCCCTCTTTGAACCACACAACAGCTCCCAGCTCAGCCTGTTTGGGCGCTGGGACAGGGTCCGAATTGGGAGGGCATTCGGGAGGGTGGTGGCTCCTTTGTCTAGGTGGCCGGCCTGCACCAAGCGGGGCCGGCCCTTTGTTCGAGGGACGCCCAGGCAGCGGGGAGATCGGATCCGGGTGCCAGGAGGGACATTGCTTGGAGATACACCCAGAGACTCAGGCACAGCAAAGACAGGACCAAGACACCAGGCCTCTCTTGGCTTCATTTGAAAGAGGAGATGGGAAGGCGCCAATGCAAGAATTCCTCCAACAACCTGAAAGGCAACATGACATCACCAGAACCCAGGGATCCCCAAATAAGAAGAATTGTACACCCTACTCCAGAAGAAGTAGAAGAAATCGACTCAAAAGTGAATTTTTTGAAAATAATAGAAGACCTTAAACAGGAGGTGAAAATCTGCCATAAACAATTAGAGATTACAAACAAAAAGGTAGAGGAAATGAATAAATCGCTCAAAGATACCCAAGAAAACCAAGAGAAACAAGAAAATGCAATCAAACAGGTAAGGGAAATGGTTCAAGACCTGAAGAATGAAATGGAAGTAATGAAGAAAACTCAAACCGAGGGAAGGTTGGAGATGGAAAATCTGGGTAAACGAACAGGAACTACAGAGACAAGTACTACCAACAGATTACAAGAGTTAGAAGAAAGAATGTCAGACTCTGAAGATACCATAGAGAAAATTAACACACTGATCAAAGAAAACAATAAAACCAACAAATTCTCATCACAAAACATTCAGGAAATATGGGACACAATAAAAAGACCAAACCTAAGAATAATTGGGATAGAAGAAGGAGAGGAAGTACAGCTCAATGGTTCAGAAAATATATTTAATAAAATTATAGAAGAAAACTTTCCCAGCCTAAAGAAAGATATTCCTTTGAAGGTTCAAGAAGCATACAGAACACCGAATAGACTGGACCAAAAAAAAAAAAAACATCTCCTCGCCATATAATAATCAGAACACAAAACATACAGAATAAAGAAATAATATTAAGAGCTGCAAAGGAAAAAGGTCAAGTTACTTATAAAGGTAAACCTATCAGACTTACACCGGACTACTCTATGGAAACCATGAAAGCCAGAAGGTCCTGGATAGATATACTGCAGAAGCTAAGAGAACATGGATGCAAGCCCAGACTACTATACCCAGCCAAGCTTTCATTCACTATAAATGGAGAAAACAAAATTTTCCAGGATAAAAACAAATTTAAACAATACGTAGCCACAAATCCAGCCTTACAGAAAGTAATAGAAGGAAAATGACAAGCCAAGGAGACCAACAATGACCACAATAACTCAAACATCTAGACACCCTTCACCAGCACAACTAAAAGAAGGCAAACACACAAACTCTATGACTAAAAAAGTGACTGGAGTTAGCAACCACTGGTCATTAATATCCCTTAAAGTCAATGGACTCAACTCACCTATAAAAAGGCACAGGCTAAGAGATTGGATACGCAAACAGGATCCAACATTCTGCTGTTTACAAGAAACACACCTCAACCACAAAGACAGGCACCTACTTAGAGTAAAGGGATGGGAAAAGGTTTATCAAGCAAATGGACCTAAGAAACAAGCAGGTGTGGCCATACTAATTTCTAACAAAGTTGACTTCAAACTTAAATCAATCAGAAGAGATGGAGAGGGATATTTTATACTCATAACAGGAACAATTCATCAGGATGAGGTCTCAATCCTGAATATCTATGCCCCTAATATAAAAGCACCCACATATGTAAAAGAAACACTACTAAAACTCAAGGCTGCCATCAAACCACACATACTAATAGTAGGAGATCTCAACACTCCTCTTTCACCAGTGGACAGGTCAATCAGACAGAAACCTAACAGAGAAATAAGAGAATTAATGGAGGTATTGAATCAAATGGACTTAACAGACATCTATAGAACATTCCACCCAAATAGGAAAGAATATACCTTCTTCTCTGCAGCTCATGGAACCTTCTCGAAAATTGACCACATCCTCGGTAACAAAGCAAACTTCCACAGTTACAAAAAAATATCCATAACCACCTGTGTCTTATCAGATCACCACGGACTAAAGTTAGAATTCAACAACAATGCTACCCCCAGAAAGCCTACAAACTCATGGAAACTGAATAGTCAACTATTGACCCACACCTGGATCAAAGAAGAAATAAAGAAAGAAATTAAAGTCTTCCTTGAATCCAATGAAAATAAAGAATCAACATACTCAAACTTATGGGACACTTTGAAAGCAGTCCTAAGGGGAAAGTTCATAGCCCTTAGTGCCCACTTAAAGAAAACAGAGAAAGCATACATTGGAGACTTAACAGCCCATCTGAAAGCTCTAGAAAAAAAAGAAGCAGACTCACCTAGGAGGAGTAGAAGACTGGAAATAGTCAAACTGAGGGCTGAAATCAACAAAATAGAAACACAGAAAACAATCCAAAGAATCAATGAAACAAAAAGCTGGTTCCTGGAAAAAATCAACAAAATTGATAAACCCCTATCCAAACTAATCAAACGGCAGAGAGAGAATTTGCAAATTAATAAGATCAGAAATGAAAAGGGGGACATAACCACAGACATAGAGGAAATTCAGAGAATCATTAGATCTTACTACAAAAGCCTGTATGCCACAAAACTGGATAATGTAAAAGAAATGGACACTTTTTTAGATAAATACCATATACCAAAGTTAAATCAGGACCAGGTGAACAATCTAAATAGACCTGTCAGTCGCGAAGAATTAGAAGCTGTTATCAAAAACCTCCCCACCAAAAAAAGCCCAGGACCAGATGGTTTCAATGCGGAATTCTACCAGAATTTCCAAGAAGACCTAATACCTACACTCCTTAAGGTATTTCACAATATAGAAACAGAAGAGTCATTGCCAAATTCCTTTTATGAAGCTACCGTCACTCTGATACCAAAACCACACAAAGACTCAACCAAGAAAGAGAATTACAGGCCAATCTCACTCATGAACATCGACGCAAAAATCCCCAACAAAATACTAGCAAACCGTATCCAAGAACACATTAGAAAAATTATCCATTATGATCAAGTAGGCTTCATCCCAGAGATACAAGGCTGGTTCAACATACGAAAATCTGTCAATGTAATCCATCATATAAATAAACTGAAAGAAAAAAACCATATGATCATTTCATTAGATGCTGAAAAAGCTTTTGACAAAATTCAACATCCCTTTATGATAAAAGTCTTGGAGAGATTAGGGATACAAGGGTTATACCTAAATATAATAAAAGCTATTTACAGCAAACCGACAGCTAACATCAAACTAAACGGAGAGAAACTCAAAGCCATCCCACTTAAATCAGGAACACGACAAGGCTGTCCACTCTCTCCATACCTCTTCAATATAGTGCTTGAAGTTTTAGCAATAGCAATAAGACAACATAGGGGGGATCAAGGGGATTCGAATTGGAAAGGAAGAAGTTAAACTTTCGTTATTTGCAGATGATATGACAGTGTACATAAGCGACCCCAAAAACTCCACCAAAGAACTCCTACAGCTGATAAACACCTTTAGTAATGTGGCCGGATACAAGATCAACTCCAAAAAATCAGTCGCCCTCCTATACACAAAGGATATGGAAGCAGAGAGGGAAATCAGAGAAGCCTCACCTTTCACAATAGCCACAAACAGCATAAAATATCTCGGGGTAACTCTAACCAAAGAAGTGAAGGATCTATTTGACAAGAACTTTAAGGCATTGAAGAAAGAAATTGAAGAGGATACCAGAAAATGGAAGGATCTCTCTTGCTCGTGGATTGGGAGGATCAACATAGTAAAAATGTCAATCCTACCAAAGGCAATTAATAGATTCAATGCAATCCCCATCAAGATACCATTAAAATTCTTCACTGATCTTGAAAGGACAATAATCAACTTTATATGGAATAACAAAAAACCCCGGATAGCCAAAACAATCTTATACAATAAAGGTACTTCTGGAGGCATTACCATCCGTGATTTTAAACTCTATTAAAGAGCTACAGTAATGAAAACAGTGTGGTATTGGCATAATGTGAGAAACGCATATGTGTTATTCTGAAATGTGAAGCCCTAGTTTAGAATATGTTAAACTTCTGTTCAAAGTTAGAGCTGTGTTCATTTTCTCTCTAGAAGCTTTACTTTGAAAGATAATCACGTTCTTTTGAAAGGGTAAGAATTTCATGAAATGCTTTTGTGAGTAACGCACATGTGTTACTCTCAAATAAGAAGCCCTAGTTTGGGATATGTCCAAGTATTGTTGGATATTAGAGCAGTGTTCATTTTCTCTCTAGAAGCTTTACTTTGAAAGATAATCACCTTCTTTTGAAATGGTAAGAATTTCACGAAATGGTTTTGTGAAAATCACACGTGTTACTCTGAAATGAGAAGGCACAGTTTGGGATATGTCATCGTACTGTTTGACGTTAGAGCAGTGTTCATTTTCTCTCTAGAAGCTTTAATTTGAAAGATAATCACGTTCACTTGAAAGGGTAAAAATTTCATGAAATTCTTTTGTGAGAAAAACACATGTGTTACTCTGAAATGAGAAATCCTAGTTTGGAATATGTTAAAGTTCTGTTCAAAGTTAGAGCAGTGTTCATTTTCTCTCTAGAAGTTTTACTTTGAAAGATAATCACGTTCTTTTGAAAGGGTAATAATAATCATGAAATGCTTTTGTGAGTAACGCACATGTGTTACTCTCAAATGAGAAGCCCTAGTTTGGAAATTGTCCAAATATTGTTCGACATTAGAGCAGTGTTCAATTTCTCTCTAGTAGCTTTACTTTTAAAGATAATCACCTTCTTTTGAAATGGTAAGAATTTCATGAAATGCTTTACTGAAAATCGCACATGTGTTACTCTGAAATCAGAAGTTGTTATTCAGAATATTTTACACTTATTGTTAGATGTTAGCACAGTGTTCATTTTCTGTGTTGAAGCATGATATTGAAAAATAATCATGTTCATTTGAAAGGGTAAAAATTTCATGAAATTCTTTTGTGAGAAACACACATGTGTTACTCTGAAATGAGAAGCCCTATTAGGGAATATGTCAAATTTCTGTTTAAACTTAGAGCAGTGTTCATTTTCTCTCTAGAAGCTTTTCTTTGAAAGATAATCACGTTCTCTTGAAAGGGTAAGAATTTCATGAAATGCTTTTGTGAGGAACGCACATGTGTTACTCTGAAATGAGAAGCCACAGTTTGTGATATGTCAACGTACTGTTCGACGTTATAGCAGTGTTCATTTTGTCTCTAGAAGCTTTACTTTGAAATATAATCATGTACTTTTGACCGGGTAAAAATTGCATGAAATGCTTTTGTGAGAAACACAAATGTTTTACTCTGAAATGAGAAGACCTATTTGGGAATATGTCAAAGTTCTGATCGAAGTTAGAGCAGTGTTCATTTTCTCTCTAGAAGCATTAATTTGAAAGATAATCACGTTCTTTTGAAAGTGTAAGAATTTCAAGAAATGCTTCTCTGAGAAACGCACATTTGTTACTCTGAAATGGGAAGTTGTCATTCGGGATATGTTACACTATTGTTAAAAGTTGGCGGAGAGTTCATTTTCTCTGTTGAAGCATTACCTTGAAAGATAATCACGTTCTTTTGAAAGGGTAAAAGTTTCATGAAATGCTTTTGTGAGAAACGAACATGTGCTACTCTGAAATGAGAAGCCCTATTAGGGAATATGTCAAAGTTCTCTTCAAAGTTAGAGCTCTGTTCATTTTCTCTCTAGAAGTGTTACATTGTAAGATACTCACATTCTTATGAAAAAGTAAGAATTTCATGAATTGCTTTTGTGAGTATCGCACAGGTGTTACTTTCAAATGAGAAACCCTAGTTTGCGATATGTCCAATTATTGTTCGACATTTGAGCAGTGTTCATTTTCTCTCTAGAAGCTATACTTTGAAAGATAATCACGTTCTTTTGAAAGGGTAAGAATTTCATGAAATTCTTTTGTGAAAAACGCACATGTGTTACTCTGAAATGAGAAGTTGTTATTCTGGATATGTTACACTATTATTAGCTGTTACCACAGTGTTCTTTTCCTGTGTTGAAGCATTACATTGAAAGATAATCACGTTCATTTGAAAGGGTAACAATTTCATGAAATGCTTTTGTGAGAAACACACATTTGTTACTCTGAAATGAGAAGCCCTATTAGGGAATATGTCAAAGTTCTGTTCAAAGTTAGAGCTGTGTTCATTTTCTCTCTAGAAGTGTTACTTTGTAAGATACTCACATTATTTTGAAAGGGTAAGAATTTCATGAAATGCTTTTGTGACAATCACACATGTGGTACTCTCAAATGAGGACCCCTAGTTTAGGATATGTAAAATTATTGTTTGACATTTGAGCAGTTTTCATTTTCTCTCTAGAATCTTTACTTTGAAAGATAATCACGTTCTTTTGAAAGGGTAAGAATTTCATGAAATGCTTTTATGAGTAACACACATGTGTTACTCTCAAATAAGAAGCCCTAGTTTGGGATATGTCCAAGTATTGTTCGACATTAGAGCAGTGTTCATTTTCTCTCTAGAAGCTTTACTTTGAAACATAATCACCTTCTTTTGAAAGGGTAAGAATTTTATGAAATGCTTTTGTGAAAATCACACATGTGTTACTCTGAAATGAGAAGCCACAGTTTGGGATATGCCAACTTACTGTTGGACCTTAGAGCAGTGTTCATTTTGTCTCTAGAAGCTTTACTTTGAAAAATAATCACGTTCATTTGAAGGGTAATAATTTCATGAAATTCTTTTGTGAGAAACACACATGTGTTACTCTGAAATGAGAAGCCCTAGTTTGGAATACGTTAAAGTTCTGTTCAAAGTTAGAGCAGTGTTCATTTTCTTTCTAGAAGTTTTACTTTGAAAGATAATCACGTTCTTTGGAAAGGGTAAGAATTTCATGAATTGCTTCTGTCAGAAACACCCTTGTGTTATTGTTAAAAGTTGGCGGAGAGTTCATTTTCTGTGTTGAGCATTACATTGAAAGATTATCAGGTTCTTTTGAATGGTAAGAATTTCATGAAACGCTTTTGTGAGAAACAAACATGTTTTACTCTGAAATGAGAAGCCCCATTAGGGAATATGTCAAAGTTCTGTTCAAAGTTAGAACAGTGTTCATTTTCTCTATAGAAGCTTTCCTTTGAAAGATAATGATGTTCTTTTGAATGGGTCAGAATTTCATGATATGCTTTTTGAGAAACGCACATGTGTTAGTATCAAATGAGAAGCCCTAGTTTGGGATATGTCAAAGTTCTGTTCAAAGTTAGAGCAGTGTTCATTTTCTCTCTAGAAGTTTTACTTTGTGAGATATTCAGGTTCTTTGAAAGGGTAAGAATTTCACGCATTGCTTTTGTGAAAAAATGCACATGTGTTACCTTTAAATGAGAAGCCCTAGTTTGGGATATGTACAAGTATTGTTCGACATTAGAGCAGTCTTCATTTTCTCTCTAGAAGTTTTACTTTGAAAGATAATCACGTTCTTTTGAAAGGGTAATAATAATCATGAAATGCTTTTGTGAGTAACGCACATGTGTTACTCTCAAATGAGAAGCCCTAGTTTGGAAATTGTCCAAATATTGTTCGACATTAGAGCAGTGTTCAATTTCTCTCTAGTAGCTTTACTTTTAAAGATAATCACCTTCTTTTGAAATGGTAAGAATTTCATGAAATGCTTTACTGAAAATCGCACATGTGTTACTCTGAAATCAGAAGTTGTTATTCAGAATATTTTACACTTATTGTTAGATGTTAGCGCAGTGTTCATTTTCTGTGTTGAAGCATGATATTGAAAAATAATCATGTTCATTTGAAAGGGTAAAAATTTCATGAAATTCTTTTGTGAGAAACACACATGTGTTACTCTGAAATGAGAAGCCCTATTAGGGAATATGTCAAATTTCTGTTTAAACTTAGAGCAGTGTACATTTTCTCTTTAGAAGCTTTTCTTTGAAAGATAATCACGTACATTTGAAAGGGTAAGAATTTCATGAAATGCTTTTGTGAGGAACGCACATGTGTTACTCTGAAATGAGAAGCCACAGTTTGTGATATGTCAACGTACTGTTCGACATTATAGCAGTGTTCATTTTCTCTCTAGAAGTTTTATTTTGAAAGATAATCATGTTGCTTTGAAAGGGTAATAATTTCATGAAATGCTTTTGGGAGAAACACAAATGTGTTACTCTGAAATGAGAAGACCTATTTGGGAATACGTCAAAGTTCTGTTCAAAGTTAGAGCAGTTTTCATTTTCTCTCTAGAAGTATTAATTTGAAAGATAATCACGTTCTTTTCAAAGGGTAAGAATTTCAAGAAATGCTTCTGTGAGAAACGCACATTTGTTACTCTGAAATGGGAAGTTGTCATTCGGGATATGTTACACTATTGATACAAGTTGGCAGAGTGTTCATTTTCTGTGTTGAAGCATTACATTGAAAGATAATCACGTTCTTTAGAGAGGGTAAGAATTTCATGATATGCTGTTGTGAGAAACGCACATGTGTTACTCTCAAATGAGAAGCCCTAGTTTGGGATATATACAATTATTGTTCAATATTAGAGCAGTGTTCATATTCTCTCTAGAAGCTTTAATTTGAAAGATAATCACTTTCTTTTGAAAGTGTAAGAATTTCATAAAATGCTTTTGTGAGAAATGCACATGTGTTATTCTGAAATGAGAAGCCACAATTTGGGATATTTCAACGTACTGTTCGACATTAGAGCAGTGTTCTTTTTCTCTCTACAGGTTTTACTTTGAAAGATAATCATGTACTTTTGAATGGTTAATAATTTCATGAAATGCTTTTGTGAGAAACACACATGTGTTACTCTGAAATGAGAAGTCCTAGTTTGGAATCTGTTAAAGTACTGTTCAAAGTTAGAGCACTGTTCATTTTCTCTCTAGAAGCTTTACTTTGAAAGATAATCACGTTCAATTGAAAAGGTAAGAATTTCATGGTATGCTGTGGTGAGAAATGCACATGTGCTACTCTCTAATGAGAAGCACTAGTTTGGGATATGTCCAAGTATTGTTCTACATTAGAGCAGTGTTCATTTTCTCTCTTGAAGCTTTACTTTGGAATATAATCATGTTCTTTTGAAGGGTAAGAATTTCATGAAATGCTTCTGAGAGAAACGCACATGTGTTACTCTGAAATTGGAAGTTGTTATTCGGGATATGTTACACAATTGTTACAAGGTGGCGGAGTGTTCATTTTCTGTGTTGAAGCACTACATTGAAAGATAATCACGTTCCTTTGAAAGGGTAAGAATTTCATGATATGCTGCTGTGAGAAACGCACATGTGTTACTCTCAAATGAGAAGCACTAGCTTGGGATATGTCAAAGTTATGTTCAAAGTTAGAGCAGTGTTCATTTTCGTAATAGAAGTTTTACTTTGTACGATACTCACGTTCTTTTTCAGGAGTAAGAACTTCTTGAAATGCTTTTGTGATAAACGCACATGGGTTACTCTTAAATGAGAAGCCACAGTTTGAGATATGTCAACGTATTGTTCAACGTTAGAGCAGTGTTCATTTTCTCTCTTGAAGCTTTACTTTGAAATATAATCATGTTCTTTTGAAAGGTTAATAATTACATGAAATGCTTTTCTTAGAAACGCACATGAGTTCCTCTGAAATGAGAAGCCCTTTTGGGAATATGTCAAAGTTCTATTCAAAGTTAGAGCAGAGTTCATTTTCTCTCTAGAAAAATTACTTTGAAAGATAATCACGTTCTTTTGAAAGGGTAAGAATTTCATGAAATGCTTCTGTGAGAAACACATATGTGTTACTCTGAAATGGGAAGTTGTTATTCTGGATACGTTACACTATTGTTAGAAGTTGGCAGAGTGTTCACTTTCTGTGTTGAAGCATTACATTGAAAGATAATCACGTTCTTCTGAAAGGGTAAGAATTTCATGATGCTTTTGTTAGAAACACACATGTGTTAATCTCAAATGAGAAGCCCTAGTTTGGGATATGTCAAAGTTCTGTTCAAAGTTAGAGCACTGTTCATTTATTCTCTAAAAGTTTTACTTTGTAAAATACTCAAGTTCTGTTGAAAGGGTAGTAATTTCATGAAATGCTTTTGTGACAAACACAAATGTGTTACTCTGAAATGAGAAAACCTATTTGGGAATACGTCAAAGTTTTGTTCAAAGTTAGAGCAGTGTTCATTTTCTCTCTAGAAGTATTACATTGAAAAGTAATCATGTTCTTTTTAAAGGGTAAGAATTTCATGAATTGCTTCTGTCAGAAACGTACATGTGTTACTCTGAAAGGGGAAGTTGTTATTCGGGATATGTTTCACAATTGTTAGAAGTTGTCAGAGTGTTCATTTTCTGTGTTCAGGCATTACATTGAAAGATAATCACGTTCTTTTAAAAGGGTAAGAATTTCCTGATATGCTGTAGTGAGAAACGCACATGTGTTACTCTCAATGAGAAGCCCTAGTTTGGGATATTTCAAAGTTCTGTTCAAAGTTCATTTTCTCTCTAGACGTTTTACTTTCTAAGATACTCATGTTCTTTGGAAAAGGTAGGAATTTCATGAAATGCTATTGTGAGATACGCACATGTGTTACTCTAAAATCAGAAACCCTAGTTTGGGACATGTCCACGTATTGTTCGAGATTAGAGCAGTGATCATTTTCTCTCTAGAAGCTTTATTTGAAAGATAATCACGTTCTTTTGAAAGGGTAGGAATTTCATGAAATATTTTTGTGAGAAACGCACATGTTTTACTTGAAATAAGAAGCCACACTTTGAGAAGCCCAAGTCTGGGATATGTCAACGTAGTGTTCAACATTAGAGCAGTGTTCATTTTCTATCTAGAAGCTTTACTTTGAAAGATAATCATGTTCTTTTAAAGGGGTAATAATTTCATGAAATGCTTTTGTGAGAAACACCCTTGTGTTATTCTGAAATTAGAAGCCCTATTTGGGAATATGTCAAAGTTCTATTCAGAGTTAGGACAGTGTTCATTTTCTCTCTAGAAGCGTTACATTGAAAGACAATCACGTTCTTTGAAAGGGTAAGAATTTCATGAAATGCTTCTGTGAGAAATGCACATGTTTTACTCTGAAATGGGAAGTTGTTATTCGGTATATGTTACACTATAGTTAGAAGTTGGCAGAGTGTTCATTTTCCGTGTTGAAGCATTACATTGAAAGATAATCACGTTCATTTGAAAGGGTAAAATCTTCATGAAATGCTTTTGTGAAAAACACACATGTGTTACTCTGAAATGAGAAGCCGTATTAGGGAATATGTCAAAGTTCTGTTCAAAGTTAGAACAATGTTCATTTTCCCTCTGGAAGTGTTAATTTGTAAGATACTCACGTTATTTTGAAAGGGTAAGAATTTCATGAAATGCTTTTGTGAGTATCGCACATGTGTTACTCTCAAATGAGAGGCCCTACTTTGGGATATGTCCAATTATTGTTCAACATTGGAGCAGTGTTCACTTTCTCTCTAGAAGCTTTACTTTGAAAGATAATCACGTACCTTTGAAAGGGTAAGAATTTCATGAAATGCTTTAGTGAAAAAACGCACATGGGTTACTCTGAAATCAGAAGTTGTTATTAAGGATATGTTACACTTATTGTTAGAAGTTAGTGCAATGTTCATTTTCTGTGTTGAAGCACGACATTGAAAAATAATCATCTTCATTTGAAAGGGTAAAAATTTCATGAAATTCTTTTGTGAGAAACACACATGTGTTACTCTGAAATCAGAAGCCCTATTAGGGAATATGTCAAAGTTCTGTTCAAACTTAGAGCAGTGTTCATTTTCTCTCTAGAATATTTACTTTGAAAGATAATCAGGTGCTTTAAAGGGTAAGAATTTCATGATATGCTTTTGTGAGAAACGCACCTGTGTTACTCTTAAATGAGAAGCCCTTGTTTGGGATATTTCAAAGTTCTGTTCAAAGTTGGAGCAGTGTTCATTTTCTCTCTAGAAATTTTACTTTGTAAGATACTCATGTTCTTTGGAAAGGGTAAGAATTTCATGAAATGCTATTGTGAGATACACATATGTGGTACTTTTAAATGAGAAACCCTATTTTGGGACATGTCCAAGTATTGTTCGACATTAGAGCAGTGTTCATTTTCTCTATAGAAGCTTTACTTTGTAAGATAATCAAGTTCTTTTGGAAGGTTAAGAATTTCATGAATTGCTTTTGTGAGAAACGCACATGTGTTCCTCTTAAATGAGAAGCCCTAGTTTGGGATAGGTCTCAGTATTGTTCGACATTAGAGCAGTGTTCATATTCTCTCTAGAACCTTTACTTTGAAAGATAATCATGTTCTTTTGAAAGGGAAAGAATTTCATGATATGCTTTTGTAAGAAACGCACATGTCTTACTCTCAAATGAGAAGCCCTAGTTTGGCATATGTCAAAGTTCTGCTCAAAGTTAGGGCAGTGTTCATTTTCTCTATATAAGTTTTGCTTTGTAAGATACTCACATTTTTTGAAAGGGTAAGAATTTCATGAAATGCTTTTGTGAGAAACGTACATGTGTTACTCTTAAATGAGAAGCCCTAGTTTATGATATGTCAAAGTATTGTTCAAAGTTAGAGCAGTGTTCATTTTCTCTCTAGAAGCTATACTTTGAAAGATAATCACGATCTTTAGAAATGGTAAGAATTTCATGAAATGCTTTTGTGAAAAACACACATGTGTTACTCTGAAATGAGAAGTTGTTATTCGGGATATGTTACACTTATTGTTAGAAGTTAGAGCAGTGTACATTTTCTGTGTTTAAGCATGACATTGAAAGATAATCACGTTCATTTGAAAGGGTAAAAATTTCAGGAAATGCTTTTGTGAGAAACACACATGTGTTACTCTTAAATGAGAAGCCCTAGTTTGGGATAGGTCCAAGTATTGTTCGACATTAGAGCAGTGTTCATTTTCTCTCTAGAAGTTTTACTTTCAAAGATAATCACGTTCTTTTGAAAGGGTAAGAATTTCATTATATGCTTTTGTGAGCAACGCACATGTGTTACTCTGAAATGCGAAGCCACAGTTTGGGATATGTCAACGTACTGTTCAACGTTAGAGCAGTGTTCATTTTCTCTCTAGAAGCTTTACTTTGAAATATAATCATGTTCTTTTGAAAGGGTAATAATTTCATGAAACTTGGTTGTTTGAAACACACATGTGTTACTCTGAAATGAGAAGCCCTGTTTGGGAATATGTCAAAGTTCTATTCAAAGTTAGAGCAGTGTTCATTTTCTCTCTAGAAAAATTACTTTGAAAGATAATCACGTTCTTTTGAAAGGGTAAGAATTTTATGAAATGCTTCTGTGAGAAACACACATGTGTTACTCTGAAATGGGAAGTTGTTATTCTGGATATGTTACATTATTGTTAGAAGTTGGCAGAGTGTTCATTTTCTCTGTTGAAGCATTACATTGAAAGATAATCACGTTCTTTTGAAAGGGTAAGAATTTCATGATGCTTTTGTGAGAAACACACATGTGTTAATCTCAAATGAGAAGCCCTAGTTTGGGATATGTCAAAGTTCTGTTCAAAGTTAGAGCAGTGTTCATTTTTTCTCTAAAAGTTTTACTTTGTAAGATACTCAAGTTCTTTTGAAAGGGTAGTATTTTCATGAAATGCTTTTGTGAGAAACACAAATGTGTTACTCTGAAATGAGAAAACCTATTGGGGAATACTTCAAAGTTTTGTTCAAAGTTAGAGCAGTGTTCATTTTCTCTCTACAAGTATTACATTGAAAGGTAATCAAGTTCTTTTGAAAGGGTAAGAATTTCATGAATTGCTTCTGTCAGAAACACTCTTGTGTTATTCTGAAATGAGAATCCCTATTTGGGAATATGTCAAAGTTCTATTCAAAGTTAGGACAGTGTTCATTTTCTCTCTAGAAGTATTACATTGAAAGGTAATCACGTTCTTTTGAAAGGGTAAGAATTTCATGAATTGCTTCTGTCAGAAACGTACATGTGTTACTCTGAAATGGGAAGTTGTTATTTGGCATATGTTACACTATTGTTAGAAGTTGGCAGAGTGTTCTTTTTCTGTGTTGAAGCATTTCATTGAAAGATAATCACGTTCTTTTGAAGGGGTAAAATCTTCATGAAATGCTTTTGTGAGAAACACACATGTGTTACTCTGAAATGAGAAGCCGTATTAGGGAATATGTCAAAGTTCTGTTCAAAGTTAGAACAGTTTTCATTTTTCTCTGGAAGTGTTAATTTGTAAGATACTCACTTTATTTTGAAAGGGTAAGAATTTCATGAAATGCTTCTGTGAGTATCGCACATGTGTTACTCCCAAATGAGAGGCCCTTCTTTGGGATATGTCCAATTATTGTTTGACATTGGAGCAGTGTTCATTTTCTCTCTAGAAGCTTTACTTTGAAAGATAATCACATACCTTTGAAAGGGTAAGAATTTCATCAAATGCTTTAGTGAAAAACGCACATGTGTTACTCTGAAATCAGAAGTTGTCATTAGGGATATGTTACACTTATTGTTAGAAGTTAGTGCAATGTTCATTGTTTGTGTTGAAGCACGACATTGAAAAATAATCATCTTCATTTGAAAGGGTAAAAATTTCATGAAATTCTTTTGTGAGAAACACACATGTGTTACTCTGAAATCAGAAGCCCTATTAGGGAATATCTTAAACTTCTGTTCAAACTTAGAGCAGTGTTCATTTTCTCTCTAGAATCTTTACTTTGAAAGATTATCAGGTCCTTTAATGGGTAAGTATTTCATGATATGCTTTTGTGAGAAACGCACCTGTGTTATTCTCAAATGAGAAGCCCTTGTTTGGGATATTTCAAAGTTCTGTTCAAAGTTAGAGCAGTGTTCATTTTCTCTCTAGAAGTTTTACTTTGTAAGATACTCATGTTCTTTGGAAAGGGTAAGAATTTCATGAAATTCTATTGTGAGATACGCACATGTGGTACTTTTAAATGAGAAACCCTATTTTGGGACATGTCCAAGTATTGTTCGGCATTAGAGCAGTGTTCATTTTCTCTATAGAAGCTTTACTTTGTTTTTTTTTATTTTATTTTATTTTTTTTTAATTTATTTATTTATTTAAGATTTCTGTCTTTTCCCCACCGCAGCCTCCCATTTCCCTCCCCCTCCCCCAGTCAAGTCCCCTCCCTCGTCAGCCCAAAGAGCTATCAGGGTTCCCTGCCCTGTGGGAAGTCCATGTACCACCCACCTCCATCCAGGTCTAGTAAGGTGAGCATCCAAACTGCCTAGGCTCCCACAAAGCCAATACGTGCAGTAGGATCAAAAACCCATTGCCATTGTTCTTGAGATCTCAGCTGTCCTCATTGTCTCTATGTTTTTTCCCAAGATGGTTTTGTCCCAGGCTTTTTCAAACCCAGATCAGCTGGCCTTGTTGAGTTCCTGGTAGAAAATCCCCATTGTCTCCGTGTGTGGGTGCACCCCTCGCGTTCTGAGTTCCTTGCTCATGCTCACTCTCCTTCTCCTGATTTGGACCTTGAGATTACTGTCCGGTGCTCCAATGTGGGTCTCTGTCTCTGTCTCATTTCATCTCCTGATGAAGGTTGATATTCAGGAGGATGCCTTTATGTTTTTCTTTGGGTTCTCCTTCTTATTTAGCTTCTCTAAGATCACGTATTAGAGGCGCAATGTGCTTTGTTTATGTCTAGAAACCAAATATGAGTGAGTACATCCCATGTTCCTCTTTTTGGGTCTGGCTTACCTCACTCAGGATCGTGTTCTCTATTTCCATCCATTTGCCTGCAAACTTCAAGAAGTCCTTGTTTTTTATTGCTGAGTAGTACTCTAATATGGATATATTCCATACTTTCTTCATCCATTCTTCAATTGAAGGGCATCTAGGTTGTTTCCATGTTCTGGCTATTACAAACAGTGCTGCTATGAACATAGTAGAGCATATACTTTTGTTGTATGATAAGGCCTCTCTTGGGTATATTCCCAAGAGTGGTATTGCTGGATCCAGGAGTAAGTTGATCCCAAATTTCCTGAGAAACCTCCACACTGCTTTCCAAAGTGGTTGCACAAGTTTGCATTCCCACCAGCAATGGATGAGTGTACCCCTTTCTCCACACCCTCTCCAGCAAAGGCTATCATTGGTGTTTTTTATTTTCGCCATTCTGACAGGTGTAAGATGGTATCTGAAAGTTGTTTTGATTTGCATTTCCCTGATCGCTAAGGAAGTTGAGCATGACCTTAGGTGTCTTTTGGCCATTTGAACTTCTTCTGTTGAGAGATTTCTGTTCAGCTCAGTGCCCCATTTTATAAATGGGTTGATTAGCCTTTTACAGTCTAGTTTCTTGAGTTCTTTATATATTTTGGAGATCAGACCTTTGTCAGTTGCGGGGTTGGTGAAGATCTTCTCCCAGTCAGTGGGTTGCCTGTCTGTCTTAGCAACAGTGTCCTTTGCTTTACAGAAGCTTCTCAGTCTCAGTAGGTCCCATTTATTCAATGAGTCCCTTACTGTCTGTGCTGCTGGGGTTATACGTAGGAAGTGGTGTCCTGTGCCCACTTGTTGTAGAGTACTTCCCACTTGCTTCTCTATCAGGTTCAGCGTGTTCGGACTGATATTGAGGTCTTTAATCCACTTGGACTTGAGTTTTGTGCATGGTGATAGATATGAATCTATTTTCATTCTTCTACAGATTGACATCCAGTTTTGCCAGCACAATTTGTTGAAGATGCTCTCTTTTTTCAATTGTATACTTTTAGCTCCTTTATCAAAAATCAGGTGTTCATAGGTTTGTGGGTTAAAGTCAGGGTCTTCTATTCGATTCCATTGGTCGACTTCTGTGTTTTTATGCCAATACCAAGCTGTTTTCAATACTGTAGCTCTGTAATAGAGTTTGAAGTCAGGGATGGTAATGCCTCCAGAAGTTCCTTTATTGTATAAGATTGTTTTGGCTATACTGGGTTTTTTGTTTTTCCATATAAAGTTGATTATTGTCTTCTCCAGATCTGTGAAGAATTTTGATGGTATTTTGATGGGGATTGCATTGAATCTATAGATTGCTTTTGGTAGAATTGCCATTTTTACTATGTTGATCCTCCCAATCCAAGAGCAAGGGAGATCCTTCCATTTTCTGGTGTCATCTTCAATTTCTTTCTTCAAAGACTTAAAGTACTTGTCAAATAGATCTTTCACTTCCTTGGTTAGGGTTACCCCTAGATATTTTATGCTATTTGTGGCTACCGTGAAAGGTGATGCTTCTCTGATTTCCCTCTCTGCTTCCTTATCCTTAGTGTATAGGAAGGCCACTGACTTTTTGGAGTTGATCTTGTATCCTGCCACATTACTAAAGGTGTTTATCAGATGTAGGAGTTCTTGGGTAGAGTTTTTGGGGTCGCTTATATATACTATCATATCATCTGCAAATAATGAAAGCTTAACTTCTTCCTTTCCAATACGAATCCCCTTAATCCTCTTGTGTTGTCTAATTGCTATTGCTAGAACTTCAAGCACTATATTGAAGAGGTATGGAGAGAGTGGACAGCCTTGTCTTGTTCCTGATTTCAGTGGGATGGCTTTGAGTTTTTCTCCGTTCAATTTAATGTTAGCTGTCGGCTTGCTGTAAATAGCTTTTATTAAATTTAGGTATGACCCTTGTATCCCTAATCTCTCCAAGACCTTTATCATAAAGGGGTGTTGAATTTTGTCGAATGCTTTTTCAGCATCTAATGAAATGATCATATGGTTTTTTTCTTTCAGTTTATTTATATGGTGGATTACGTTGATAGATTTGCGTATGTTGAACCAGCCCTGCATCTCTGGGATGAAGCCTACTTGATCATAATGGATAATTTTTCTAATGTGTTCTTGGATTCGGTTTGCCAGTATTTTATTGAGAATTTTTGCGTCTATATTCCTGAGTGAAATAGGCCTATAATTCTCTTTCTTGGTTGGGTCTTTGTGTGGTTTTGGTATCAGGGTAACTGTGGCTTCATAAAAGGAATTTGGCAATGACTCTTCTGTTTCTATATTGTGAAATACATTAAGGAGTATAGGTATTAGCTCTTCTTGGAAGTTCTGGTAGAATTCTGCATTGAAACCATCTGGTCCTGGGCTTTTTTTGGTAGGGAGATTTTTGATAACAGTTTCTAGTTCTTCGCGACTAACAGGTCTATTTAGATCATTCACCTGGTCTTGGTTTAGCTTTGGTATGTGGTACTTATCTAAAAAACTGTCCATTTCTTTTGCATTTTCCAGTTTTGTGGTGTATAGGCTTTTTTAGTAAGATCTAATGATTCTCTGAATTTCCTCTGTGTCTGTGGTTATGTCCCCCTTTTCATTGCTGATCTTATTTATTTGCGTGTTCTCTCTCTGTTGTTTAATTAGTTTGGATAGGGGTTTGTCGATCTTGTTGATTTTCTCAAAGAACCAACTTTTTGTTTCATTGATTCTTTGGACTGTTTTCTGTGTTTCTATTTTGTTGATTTCTGCCCTCAGTTTGATTATTTCCAGTCTTCTACTCCTCCTTGGCGCATCTGCTTCTTTTTTTCTAAGGCTTTCGGGTGTGCTGTTAAGTCCTCAATGTATGCTTTCTCTGTTTTCTTTAAGTGGGCACTTAGTGCTACGAACTTTCCTCTTAGCACTGCTTTCAACGTGTCCCATAGGTTTGAGTATGTTGTCTATTTATTTTCATTAAACTCAAGGAAGACTTTAATTTCTTTCTTAATTTCTTCCTTGACCCATATGTGGTTCAGTAGTTGACTGTTCAGTTTCCATGAGTTTGTCGGCTTTCTGGGGGTAGCATTGTTATTGCCTTCTAGCTTTAGTCCGTGGTGATCGGATAAGACACAGGTGGACACTGATATTTTTTTGTATCTGTGGAGGTTTCCTTTGTTTCCGAGTATGCGGTCAATTTTTGAGAAGGTTCCAAGAGCTGCAGAGAAGAAGGTATATTCTTTCCTTTTTGGATGGAATGTTCTATAGATGTCTGTTAAGTCCATTTGCTTCATTACCTCCAATAATTCTCTTAATTCTCTATTAGGTTTCTGTCTGATTGACCTGTCCATTGGAGAAAGAGGTGTATTGAAGTCTCCTATTACTAGTGTGTGTGGTTTGATGTCTGCCTTGAGTTCTAGTAATATTTCTTTTACATAGGTGGGTACTTTTATGTTAGGGGCGTAGATATTCAGAATTGAGACTTCATCCTGATGAATTCTTCCTGTTATGAGTATAAAGTGTCCATAGAAGCTTTACATTGTAAGATAATGAAGGTCTTTTGAAAGGGTAAGAATTTCATGAATTGCTTTTGTGAGAAACGCACATGTGTTCCTCTTAAATGAGAAGCCCTAGTTTGGGAGAGGTCCAAGTATTGTTCGACATTAGAGCAGTGTTCATATTCTCTCTAGAAGCTTTACTTTGAAAAATAATCACGTTCTTTTGAAAGGGTAAGAATTTGATGATATGCTTTTGTGAGAAACGCACATGTCTTACTCTCAAATGAGAAGCGCTAGTTTGGCATATGTCAAGGTTCTGTTCAAAGTTAGAGCAGTGTTCATTTTCTCTCTAGAAGTTTTACTTTCAAAGATAATCATGTTCTTTTTAAAGGGTAAGAATTTCATTATATGCTTTTGTGAGAAACACACATGTGTTACTCTGAAATCAGAAGCCACAGTTTGGGATATGTCAACATACTGTTCACCGTTAGAGCAGTGTTCATTTTCTCTCTAGAAGCTTTACTTTGAAATATAATCATGTTCTTTTGAAAGGGTAATAATTTCATGAAATGTTTTTGTGAGAAATGCACATGTGTTACTCTGAAATGAGAAGCCCTGTTTGGGATATATCAAAGTTCTTTTCAAAGTTAGAGCAGTGTTCATTTTTTCTCTAGAAGTTTTACTTTGTAAGATACTCAAGTTCTTTTGAAAGGGTAGTAATTTCATGAAATGCTTCTGTCAGAAAGACCCTTGTGTTATTCTGAAATGAGAAGCCCTATTTTGGAATATGTCAAAGTTCTATTCAAAGTTAGGACAGTGTTCCTTTTCCCCATAGAAGTATTACATTGAAAGGTAATCACGTTCTTTTGAAAATGTAAAAATTTCATGAATTGCTTTTGTCAGAAATGCACATGTGTTACTATGAAAGGGGAAGTTGTTATTCGGGATATGTTACACAATTGTTACAAGTTGTCGGAGTGTTCATTTTCTGTGTTCAGGCATTACATTAAAGATAATCACGTTCGTTTGAAAGGGTAAGAATTTCCTGATATGTTGTAGTGAGAAACGCAGATGTGTTACTCTCAATGAGAAACCCTAGTTTGGGATATGTCAAAGTTCTGTTCAAAGTTAGAGCAGTGTTCATTTTCTCTCTAGAAGTTTTACTTTGTAAGATACTCATGTTCTTTGGAAAGGGTAAGAATTTTATGAAATGCTATTGTGAGATACGCACATGTGTTACTCTTAAATGAGAAACCCTAGTTAGGGACATGTCCAAGTATTGTTCGACATTAGAGCTGTGTTCATTTTCTCTCTAGAAGCTATATTTGAAAGATAATCACGTTCTTTTGAAAGGGTAGGAATATCAAAAATGCTTTTGGGAGAAACGCACATGTGTTACTTGAAATGAGAAGCCACAGTTTGGGGTATGTCAACGTACTGTTCGACATTAGAGCAGTGTTCATTTTCTTTCTAGAAGATTTACTTTGAAAGATAATCACGTTCTTTTAGAAGGGTAAAAATTTCATGAAATGCTTTTGTGAAAACACATTTGTGTTACTCTGAAATGAGAAGCCCTAGTTTGGAATATGTCAAAGTTCTGTTCTAAGTTAGAACAGTGTTCCTTTTCCATCAAGAAGCTTTACTATGAAAGATAATCACGTTCTTTGAAATGGTAAGAATTTAATGAAGTGCTTTTTTGAGAAACGCACATGTGTTACTCTCAAATGAGAAGCCTTAGTTTGGGATATGTCAAAGTTCTGTTCAAAGATAGAGCAGTGTTCATTTTCTCTCTAGAAGTTTTACTTGAAAGATAATCACGTTTGTTGTAAAGGGTAAGAATTTCATGAAATGCTTTTGTGAGTAACGCACATGTGTTACTCTTAAATGAGAAGCGCTAGTTTGGAATATGTCCAAGTATTGTTCGACATTAGAGCAGTGTTCATTTTCTCTCTAGAAGCTTTACTTTGAAATATAATCACATTCTTTTGAAAGGGTAATGATTTCATGAAATGCTTTTTGAGAAACGCACATGTGTTACTCTGAAATTAGAAGTTGTTATTCGGCATATGTTACACTATTTTAGAAGTAAGCACAGTTTTCAGTTTCTGTGTTGAAGCATGACATTGAAAGATAATCACGTTCATTTGAAAGGGTAAAAATTTCATGAAACGATTTTGTGAGAAACGCACATGTGTTACTCTGAAATGAGAAGCCCTAGTTGGGACTATGTCAAAGTTCTGTTCAAAGTTAGAGCAGTGTTCCTTTTCTCTCTAGATGTTTTACTTTGTAAGATACTCACGTTCTTTTTAAAGGGTAAGAATTTCAAGAAATGGTTTTGTGAGAAACGCACATGTGTTACTCTCAAATGAGAAGCCCTAGTTTGGGATATATCCAAGTATTGTTTGACATTAGAGCAGTGTTCATTTTGTCTCTAGAACTTTACTTTAAAAGATAATCACGTACTTTTGGAAGGGTAAGAATTTCAGGAAATGCTTTTGTGAGAAACGCACATGTGTTACTCTCAAATTAGAAGCCACATTTTGGGATATGTCAACATACTGTTTGAAATAAGAGCAATGTTCGTTTTCTCTCTGGAAGCTTTACTGTGAAAGATTATCATGTTCTTTTGAAAGGGTAATAATTTCATGAAATGCTTTTCTGAGAAACACACATGTGTTACATTCAAATGAGAAGAACTATTGGAGAATATGTAAAGTTCTGTTCTAAGTTAGAGCAGTGGACATTTTTCTCTCTAGAAGCTTTAATTTGAAAGAAAATGATGTTCTTTTGAAAGGGTAAGAATATCATGAAATGCTTTAGTTTAAAACGCACATGTGTTACTCTGAAATGAGAAGTTGTTATTTGGGATATGTTACACTTATTTTTAGAAGTTAGTGCAGTGTTCATTTTCTATGTTGAGGCATTACATTGAAAGATAATCATGTTCATTTTAAAGGGTAAAAATTTCATGAAACGATTTTGTTAGAAACGCACATGTGTTAATCTCAAATGAGAAGCTCTAGTTTGGAATAGGTCAAAGTTCTGTTCAAAGGTAGACCAGTGGTTTTTTTCTCTCTAGAAGTTATACTTTGAAAGATAATCACGTTCTTTTTAAAGGGTAAGTATTTCATGAAATGCTTTTGTGAGAAACGCACATGTGTTACTCTGAAATGAGAAGCCCTATTTGGGAATATGTCAAAGTTCTGTTCAAAGTTATAGCAGTGTTCATTTTCTCTCTAGATACTTTATTTGAAAGATAATCACGTTCGTTTGAAAGGGTAAGAATTTCATGATATGCTTTTGTGAGAAACGCAAATGTGTTACTCTCAAAAGAGAAGCCCTAGTTTGGGATATGTCCAAGTATTTTTCGACATTAGAGCAGTGTTCATTTTCTCTCTAGAAAGCTTTACTATGAAAAATAATCAGGTCCTTTGAAGAGTAAGAATTTCATGATATGCTTTTTTGAGGTATGCACATGTGTTACTCTCAAATGAGAAGCTCTAGTTTGGAATATGTCAAAGTTCTGTTTAAAGGTAGACCTGTGTTTTTTTTTCTATCTAGAAGTTTTAATTTGAAAGATAATCACGTTCTTTTGAAAGGGTAAGAATTTCATGAAATGCTTTTGTGAGAAACTCACATGTGTTACTCTCAAATGAGAAGCCCTAGATTGGGATATGTCCAAGTATTGTTCCACAGTAGAGCAGTTCTCATTTTCTCTGTAGAAGCTTTACTTTGAAAGGACAAGAATTTCATGAAATGCTTCTGTGAGAAACGCACATGTGCTACTGTAAATGAGAAGCCCTAGTTTGGGATATGTCCAAGTATTGTTCGACATTAGAGCAGTGTTCATTTTCTCTCTAGATGCTTTACTTTGAAAGATAATAACATTCGTTTGAAAGGGTAAAAATTTCACGAAATGCTTCTGTGAGAAACGCGCATGTGTTACTCTGAAATGAGAAGCCCTATTTGGGAATATGGCAAAGTTCTGTTCAAAGTTAGAGCTGTGTTCATTTTCTCTCTAGAAACTTTACTTTGAAAGATAATCACGTTCTTTAAAAGGGTAAGAATTTCATGAAATGCTTTTGTGAGAAACACACTTGTGTTACGTTGAAATGAGAAACCTTAGTTTGGAGTATGTCAAAGATCTGTTCAAAGTTTTGGCTGTGTTCATTTTCTCTCTAGAAGTTTTAGGTTGTAAGATACGTTCTTTTGAAAGGGTAAGAATTTCATGAAATGCTTTTTGTGAAAAACACACGTGTGTTACTCTCAAATGAGAAGAACTAGGTTAGGATATGTAATGGAATTGTTCGACATTTGAGCAGTGTTCATTTTCTCTCTCAAAGCTTTACTTTGAAAGATAATCACGTTCATCTGAAAGGTTAAGAATTTCATGATATGCTTTTGTGAGAAACGCACAAGTGTTTCTCTTAAATGAGAAGCCCTAGTGTGGCATATGTCCAGGTATTGTTCGACGTTAGACCAGTGTTCATTTTCTCTCTAGAAGATTTACTTTGAAAGATAATCACGTTCTTTTAGAAGGGTAAAAATTTCATGAAATGCCTTTGTGAGAAACACATTTGTGTTACTCTGAAATGAGAAGCCCTAGTTTGGACTATGTCAAAGATCTGTTCTAAGTTAGAACAGTGTTCCTTTTCCATCTAGAAGCTTTACTATGAAAGATAATCACGTTCTTTGAAATGGTAAGAATTTCATGATATGCTTTTGTGAGAAATGCACATGTGTTACTCTCAAATGAGAAGCCCTATTTTGGTATATGTCAAAGTTCTGTTCAAAGTTAGAGCAGTGTTCAATTTCTCTCTAGAAGTTTTAATTTGTAAGATACTCACGTTCTTTTGAAAGGGTAAGAATTTCATGATATGCTTTTGTGAAAAACGCACATGTGTTACTCTCAAATGAGAAGCCCTATTTTGGGATATGTCAAAGTTCTGTTCAAAGTTAGAGCAGTGTTCATTATCTCACTAGAAGTTTTACTTTGGAAGATACTCACGTTCTTTTAAAAGTGTAAGAATTTCATGAAATGCTTTTGTTAGAAACAAACATGTGTTACTCTGAAATGAGATGTTGTTATTCGGGATAAGTTACACTTATGGTCATATGGTAGCGCATTGTTCTATTTCTGTGTTGAAGCATGACATTGAAAGATAATCACGTTCATTTGAAAGGGTAAAAATTTCATGAAACGCTTTTGTGAGAAACGCGCATGTGTTACTCTGAAATGAGAAGCCTTAGTTTGGAATATGTCAAAGTTCTGTTCAAAGTTAGAGCAGTGTTCATTTCCTCTCTAGAAGCTTTACTTTGAAAGATAATCACGTTCGTTTGAAAGGGTAAGAATTTCATGATATGCTTTTGTGAGAAACGCATATGTGTTCCTCTAAAATGAGAAGCCCTAGTTTGTGATATGTCCAAGTATTGTTCAACATTAGAGCAGAGTTCATTTTCTCTCTAGAAGCTTTACTGTTAATGTTAATCACGTTCTTTTGAAAGGTTAAGAATTTCATGCAATGGTTTTGTTAGAAACGATCATGTGTTACTCTGAAATGAGAAGTTGTTATTCGGGATATGTTACACTTATTGTTAGAAGTTAGCGCAGTGTTCATTTTCTGTGTTGAAGCATGACATTGAAAAATAATCACGTTCATTTTAAAGGGTAAAAATTTCATAAAATTCTTTTGTGAGAAATGCACATGTGTTACTCTGAAATGAGAAGCCCTAGTTCGGAATGTGTCATAGCTCTGTTCAAAGTTAGAGCAGTGCTCATTTTCTCTCTAGAAGCTTTACTTTGAAAGATAATCACGTTCGTTTGAAAGGGTAAGAATTTCATGATATGCTTTTGTAAGAAACGCACATGTGTTACTCTTCAATGAGAAGTTGTTATTCGGGATATGGTACACTTATTGTCATAAGGTAGCGCAGTGTTCCTTTTCTGTGTTGAAGCATGACATTGAAAGATAATCACGTTCATTTGAAATGGTAAAAATTTCATGAAACGATTTTGTGAGAAACACACATGTTTTACTCTGAAATGAGAAGACCTAGTTTGGAATATGTCAAAGTTCTGTTCAAAGTTAGAGCAGTGTTCATTTCTTCTCTAGAAGCTTTACTTTGAAAGATAATCACATTTGTTGAAGCCGGGCGATGGTGGCACCCGCCTTTAATCCCAGCACTCGGCAGGCAGAAGCAGGCAGATCTCTGTGAGTTCGAGACCAGCCTGGTCTGAAGAGCTAGTTCCAGGACAGGCTCCAAAGCCACAGAGAAACCCTGTCTCGAAAAACCAAAAAAAAAAATCACAATTTTTGAATGAGTAAGTATTTCATGAAATACTTCTGTGAGAAACGCACACGTGTTAGGCTGAAATGAGAAGTTGTTATTCGGGATATGTTACACTATTTTTAAAAGTTGGCGGGGTGTTCATTTTCTGTGCTGTGGCATTACATTGAAAGATAATCACGTTCAATTGAAACGGCAAAATTTTCATGAACCGCTTTTGTGAGAAACACACATGTGTTACTCTGAAATGAGAAGCCCTAGTTTGGAATATGTCAAAGTTCTGCTCAAAGGTAGAGCAGTGTTCATTTCCTCTCTATAAGCTTTACTTTGAAAGATAATCACGTTCGTTTTAAAGGGTAAGAATCTCATGATATGCTTTTGTGAGAAACACACATGTGTTACTCCCAAATGAGAAGCCCTAGTTTGGGATATGTCAAAGTTCTGTTCAAAGTTAGAAGAGTGTTCATTTTCTCTCTAGAAGTTATAATTTGTAAGATACGTTCTTTTGAAAGGGTACAATTAAATGATATGCTTTGGTGAGAAACGCACATGTGTTACTCTAAAATGAGAAGCCCTAGTTTGTGATATGTCCAAGTATTGTTCAACATTAGAGCAGAATTCATTTTCTCTCTAGAAGCTTTACTGTTAAAGTTAATCACGTTCTTTTGAAAGGTTAAGAATTTCATGCAATGCTTTTGTTAGAAACAAACATGTGTTACTCTGAAATGAGAAGTTGTTATTCGGGATATGTTACACTTATTGTTAGAAGTTAGCGCAGTGTTCATTTTCTGTGTTGAAGCATGACTTTGAAAAATAATCACGTTCATTTGAAAGGGTAAAACTTTCATGAAATGCTTTTGTGAGAAATGCACATGTGTTACTCTTAAATGAGAAGCCCTAGTTTGGAATGTGTCATAGTTCTGTTCAAAGTTAGAGCAGTGTTCATTTTCTCTCTAGAAGCTTTACTTTGAAAGATAATCACATTCTTTTGAAAGGGTAAGAATTTCATGTTATGCTTTTGTGAGAAACGCATATGTCTTACTCTAAAATGAGAAGCCCTAGTTTGTGATATGTCCAAGTATTGTTCAACATTAGAGCAGTGTTCATTTTCTCTCTAGAAGCTTTACTGTTAAAGTTAATCATGTTCTTTTGAAAGGTTAAGAATTTCATGCAATGCTTTTGTTAGAAACAATCATGTGTTTCTCTGAAAAGAGAAGTTGTTATTCGCGATATGTTACACTTATTGTTAGAAGTTAGCGCAGTGTTCATTTTCTGTGCTGAAGCATTACATTGAAAGATAATCACGTTCATTTGAAAGGGTAAAAATTTCATGAAACGCTTTTGTGAGAAACGCACATGTGTTACTGTGAAATGAGAAGCCCTAGTTTGGAATATGTCAAAGTTCTGTTCAAAGTTAGAGCAGTGGTCATTTTCTCTCTAGAAGCTTTGTAAGATACTCACGTTCTATTGAAAGGGTAAGAATTTCATGAAATGCTGTTGTGATAAACACACATTTGTTACTCTCAAATCAGAAGCCCTAGTTTGGGATGTATCAACGTAACTTTCGACATTAGAGCAGTGTTTATTTTCTCTCTAGAAGCTGTACTTTGAAAGATAATCACCTTCTTTTGAAAGGGTAAGAATTTCATGAAATGCTTTGGTGAGAACAGCACATGTGTGACTCTCAAATGAGAAGCCCTAGTTTGGGATATCTCAATGTTCTGTTCATAGTTGGAGCAGTGTTCATTTTCTCTCTAGAAGCTTAAATTTGAAATATAATCACGTTCTTTGAAAGGGTAAGAATTTCATGAAATGCTTTTGTTAGAAACAAACATTTGTTACTCTGAAATGAGAAGTTGTTATTTGGGATATGGTACACTTATTGTTAGAAGTTAGCGCAGTGTTCATTTTCTGTGCTGAAGCAAGACATTGAAAGATAACCACGTTCATATGAAAGGTTAAAAACTTCATTAAATGCTTTTGTTAGAAACGCACATGTGTTACTCTGAAATGAGAAGCCCTAGTTTGGAACACGTCAAAGTACTGTTGAAAGTTAGCACAGTGTTCATTTTCACGCTAGAAGCTTTACTTTGAAAGATAATCACGTTCACTTGAAATGGTAAGAATTTCATGAAATGCTTTTGTTAGAAACAAACATGTGTTACTCTGAAATGAGAAGTTGTTATTCGGGATATGTTATACTTATTGTCATAAAGTAGCGCATTATTCATTTTCTGTGTTAAAGCATGACATTGAAAGATAATCACGTTCATTTGAACGGGTAAAAACTTCATTAAATGCTTTTGTGAGAAACGAACATGTCTTACTCTGAAATGGGAAGCCCAAGTTAGGAATATGTCAAACTTCTGTTGAAAGTTAGAGCAGTGTTCATTTTCTCTCTAATTGCTTTACTTTGAAAGATAATAACGTTCTTTTTAAGGGTAAGCATTTCATGAAATGCTTTTGTGAGAAACGCAAATGTGTTACTCTGAAATGAGAAGTTGTTATTCGTTATATGTTACACTATTGATAGATGTTAGCACAGTGCTCATTTTCTGTGTTGAAGCATTACATTGAAAGATAAACACGTTCATTTGAAAGGGTAAGAATTTCATGAAATGCTTTTGTGAGAAACGCACACGTGTTACTCTGAAATGAGAAGCACTAGTTTGTAAGATGTCAAAGATCTGTTCACCGTTAAAGCAGTGTTCATTTTCTCTCTAGAAGCTCTATTTTGAAAGATTATCACGTAGATTTTAAAGGTTAAGATTTTCATGATATGCTTTTGTGAGAAACGCACATGTGTTACTCTCAAGTGAGAAGTCCTAATTTGGAATATGTCAAAGTTCTGTTCAAAGCTAGAGCAGTGTTCATTTTCTCTCTAGAAGTTTTAATTTGTAAGATACTCACGTTCGTTTGAAAGGGTAAGAATTTCATGATATGCTTTTGTGAGAAACGCACATGTGTTAATCTAAAATGAGAAGCCCTAGTTTGTCATATGTTCAAGTATTGTTCAACATTAGAGCAGTGTTCATTTTCTCTCTAGAAGCTTTACTGTTAAAGTTAATCACGTTCTTTTGAAAGGTTAAGAATTTCATGCAATGCTTTTGTTAGAAACAAACATGTGTTACTCTGAAATGAGAAGTTGTTATTCGGGATATGTTTCACTTATTGTTAGAAGTTAGCGCAGTGTTCATTTTCTGTGTTGAAGCATGACATTGAAAAATAATCACGTTCATTTTAAAGGGTAAAAATTTCATGAAATGCTTTTGTGAGAAATGCACATGTGTTACTCTGAAATGAGAAGCCCGAGTTTGGAATATGTCATAGTTCTGTTCAAAGTTAGAGCAGTGTTCATTTCCTCTCTAGAAGCTTTACTTAGAAAGATAATCACGTTCGTTTGAAATGGTAAGAATTTCATGATATGCTTTTGTAAGAAACGCACATGTGTTACTCTCAAATGAGAAGCCCTAGTTTGTGATATGTCAAAGTTCTGTTCAAAGTTAGAGCAGTGTTCATTTTCTCTCTAGAAGTTTTAATTTGGAAGATACTCACGTTCTTTTCAAAGGATAAGAATTTCATGAATTGCTTTTGTTAGAAACAAACATGTGTTACTCTGAAATGAGAAGTTGTTATTCGGGATATGTTACACCTACTGTCATAAGGTAGCGCATTGTTCATTTTCTGTGTTGAAACATGACATTGAAAGATAATCACGTTCATTTGAAAGGGTAAAAATTTCATGAAATGATTTTGTGTGAAATGCACATGTGTTACTCTGAAATGAGAAGCCCTCGTTTGGGATATGTCAAAGTTCTGTTCAAATTTAGAGCAGTGTTCATTTCCTCTCTAGAAGCTTTAATTTGAAAGATAATCACGTTCACTTGAAAGGGTAAGAATTTCATGAAATACTTCTGTGAGAAACGCACATGTGTTACGCTGAAATGAGAACTTGTTATGGGATATATTACACTATTGTTAGAAGTTGGCGGAGTGTTCATTTTCTGTGCTGAAGCATTACATTGAAAGATAATCACGTTCATTTGAAAGGGTAAAAATTTCATGAAACGCTTTTGTGAGAAACACACATGTGTTACTGTGAAATGAGAAGCCCTAGTTTGGAATATGTCAAAGTTCTGTTCAAAGGTAGAGCAGTGGTCATTTTCTCTCTAGAAGCTGTGTAAGATACTCACGTTCTATTGAAAGGGTAAGAATTTCATGAAATGCTTTTGTGATAAACACACATTTGTTACTCTCTAATGAGAAGCCCTAGTTTGGGATATATCAACGTACCTTTCGACATTAGAGCAGTGTTCATTTTCTCTCTAGAAGCTGTACTTTGAAAGATAATCAAGTTCTTTTAAAAGGGTAAGAATTTCATGAAATGCTTTTGTTAGAAACAAACATTTGTTACTCTGAAAAGAGAAGTTGTTATTTGGGATATGTGACACTTATTGTTAGAAGTTAACACAGTGTTCATTTTCTGTGCTGAAGCATTACATTGAAAGATAACCACGTTCATTTGAAAGGATAATAATTTCATGAAACGCTTTTGTGAGAAACGCACATGTGTTACTCTGAAATGAGAAGCCCTAGTTTGGAATGTGTCATAGTTCTGTTCAAAGTTAGAGCAGTGTTCATTTTCTCTCTATAAGCTTAACTTTAAAGGTAATCATGTTCATTTGAAAGGGTAAGAATTTCATGATATGGTTTTGTGAGAAAGGCACATGTGTTACTCTAAAATGAGAAGCCCAAGTTTGGGATATGTCCATGTATTGTCCGACATCAGAGCAGTGTTCATTTTCTCTCTAGAAGCTTTACTGTTAAAGTTAATTATGTTCTTTTGAAAGGTGAAGAGTTTCATGCAATGCTTTTGTTAGAAAGAAACATGTATTACTCTGAAATGAGAAGTTGTTATTCGCGATATGTTACACTATTGTTAGAAGTTAGTGGATTGTTCATTTTCTGTGTTGAAGCATGACATTGAAAAATAAACACGTTCAATTGAAAGGGTAAAAATTTCATGAAATGCTTTTGTGAGAAATGCACATGTGTTACTCTGAAATGAGAAGCCCTAGTTTGGAACATGTCAAAGTTCTGTTGAAAGTTAGTGCAGTGTTCATTTTTGCTCTAGAAGCTTTAATTTGAAAGATAATCACGTTCACTTGAAAGGGTAAGAATTTCATGGTATGCTTTTGTGAGAAATGCAAATGTGTTACTCTGAAATGAGAAGCCCTAGCTAGGGATATGTCCAAGTATTATTCGCCATTAGAGCAGTATTCATTTTCTCTCTAGAAGCTTTACTTTGAAAGATAATCACGTTCATTTGAAAGGGTAAAAATTTCATGAAATGCTTTTGTGAGATACGCACATGTGTTAGTCTGAAATGAGAAGCCCTAGTTTGGAATGTGTCAAAGTTCTGTTCAAAGATAGAGCAGTGTTCATTTTCTCTCTAGAAGCTTTACTTTAAAAAATAATCACGTTCATTTGAAAGTGTAAGAATTTCATGGTATGCTTTTGTGAGGAACGCACAGGGTTACTCTCAAGTGAGAAGCCCTAGTTTGGGATATGTCAAAGTTCTGTTCAAAGTTAGAGCAGTGTTAATTTCCTCTCTAGAAGCTTTATTTGAAAGATAATCACGTTCTTTTGAAAGGGTAAGAATTTCATGAAATACTTCTGTGAGAAAGCAAATGTGTTACGCTGAAATGAGAAGTTGTTATTCGGGATATGTTACACTATAGTTAGAGGTTGGTGGAGTGTACATTTTCTGTGCTGAAGCATTACATTAAAGATAATCATGATCATTTGAAAGGGTAAAAATTTCATGAAACACTTTTGTGAGAAACGCACATGTGTTACTCTGAAATGAGAAGCCCTAGTTTGGAATAGGTCAAAGTTCTGTTCAAAGTTAGAGCAGTGGTCATTTTCTCTCTAGAAGCTTTACTTTGAAAGATAATGACGTTCGTTTGAAATAATATAATTTCATGATATGCTTCTGTGAGAAACGCACATGTGTTACTCTGAAATAAGAAGCCCTATTTAGGGATAAGTCCTAGTATTGTTGGACATTAGAGCAGTTTTCATTTTCTCTCTAGAAGCTTTACTTTGAAAGATAATTACGTTCATTTGAAAGGGTAAGAATTTCATGAAATGCTTTTGTGAGAAACACACATGTGTTACTCTAAAATGAGATGACCTAGTTTTGTATATGTCAAAGTTCTGTTCAAAGTTAGAGCAGTGTTCATTTTCTCTCTAGAAGCTTTACTTTGAAAGATAATCATGTTCTTTTGACAGGGTAATGATTTCATGAAATGCTTTTGTGAGAAACGCACATGTGTTACTCTCAAATGAGAAGACCTAGTTTGGAATATGTCAAAGTTCTCTTCCTAGTTGGAGCAGTGTTCATTTTCTCTCTAGAAGCTTTACTTTGAAAGATAATCACGTTCTTTTGAAAGGGTAAGAATTTCATGAAATGCTTTTGTTAGAAACAAACATTTGTTACTCTGAAATGAGAAGTTTTATTTGGGATATGGCACACGTATTGTTAGAAGTTAGTGCAGTGTTCATTTTCTGTGCTGAAGCAAGATACATTGAAAAATAACCACGTTCATTTGAAATGGTAAAACCTTCATTAAATGCTTTTGTGAGAAACGCACATGTGTTACTCTGAAATGAGAAGCCCTAGTTTGGAACATGTCAAAGTTCTGTTGAAAGTTAGAGCAGTGTTCATTTTCTCTCTAGATGCTTTACTTTGAAAGATAATAACATTCTTTTGTAAGGGTAAGCATTTCATGAAATGCTTTTGTGAGAAATGCACATGTGTTACTCTGAAATGAGAAGTTGTTATTCGGGATATGTTACACTATTGTTAGAAGTTGGCAGAGTGTTCATTTTCTGTGTTGAAGCATTACATTGAAAGATAAACATGTTCATTTGAAAGGGTAAGAATTTCATGAAATGCTTTTGTGAGAAACGAACACATGTTACTCTGAAATGAGAAGCACTAGTTTGTAATATGTCAAAGTTCTGTTCAAAGTTAGAGCAGTGTTCATTTCCTCTCTAGAAGCTTTAATTTGAAAGATAATCACGTTCTTTGGAAAGGGAAAGAATTTCATGAAATACTTCTGTGAGAAACGCACAAGTGTTACGCTGAAATGAGAAGTTGTTATTCGGGATATGTTACACTATTGTTAGAAGTTGGTGGAGGTTCATTTTCTGTGCTGAAACATTACATTGAAAGATAATCACGTTCATTTGAAAGGGTAAAAATTTCATGAAACGCTTTTGTGAGAAACGCACATGTGTTACTCTGAAATGGGAAGCCTTAGTTTGGAAAATATCAAAGTTCTGTTGAAAGTTAGAGCAGTGTTCATTTTCTCTCTAATTGCTTTATTTTGAAAGATAATAACGTTCTTTTGAAGGGGTAAGCATTTCAAGAAATGCTTTTTTGAGAAAAGCACATGTATTATCTCAAATGAGAAGCCCTAGCTTGGGATATGTACAAGTATTGTTCGACATTAGAGCAGTGTTCATTTTCTCTAAAGAAGCTTTACTTTGAAAGATAATTACGTTCCTTTGAAAGGGTAAGAATTTCATCTTATGCTTTTGTGAGAAACGCACATGTGTTACTCTCAAATGAGAAGCCCTAGTTTCGAAATATGTCAAATTTATGTTCAAAGTAAGAGCAGTGTTCATTTTCTCTCTAGAAGCTTTACTTTGAAAGATAATCACGTTCGTTAGAAAGGGTAAGAATTTCATGAAATGCTTTTGTGTGAAACGCACATGTGTTACTCTGAAATGAGAAGCCATAGTTTTTGATATATCCAAGTATTTTTCGAAGTTAGAGCAGTGCTCATTTTCTTTGTAGAAGCTTTACTTTGAAAAAATAATCACATTCTATTGAATGGGTAAGAATTTCATGAAATGCTTTTGTTAGAAACAAACATCTTTTACTCTGAAATGAGAAGTTGTTATTGGGGATATGTTGCACTTATTGTTATAAGTTAGCGCATTGTTCATTTTCTGTTTTGAAGCATTACATTGAAAGATAATCACGTTCATTTGAAATGGTAAAAATTTCATGAAACGATTCTGTGAGAAATGCACATGCGTTACTCTCAAATGAGAAGCCCTAGTTTGGAATATGTCAATGTACTGTTCCACGTTAGAGCAGTGTTCATTTTCTCTCTAGAAGCTTTACTTTGAAAGATAATCACGTTCTTTTGAAAGGTGTAAGAATTTCATGAAATGCTTTTGTGAGAAACGCACAGGGTTACTCTGAAGTGAGAAGCCCTAGTTTGGGATATGTCAAAGTTCTGTTCAAAGTTAGAGCAGTGTTAATTTTCTGTCTAGAAGCTTTATTTGAAAGATAATCAGATTCTTTTGAAAGGGTAAGAATTTCATGAAATACTTCTGTGAGAAAGCACATGTGTTACGCTGAAATGAGAAGTTGTTATTCGGGATATGTTACACTATAGTTAGAAGTTGGAGCAGTGTTCATTTTCTGTGTTGAAGCATTACATTGAAAGATAATCATGTTCATTTGAAAGGGTAAAAATTTCATGAAATGCTTTTTGTGAGAAACGCACATGTGTTACTCTGAAATGAGAAGCCCTAGTTTGGAATAGGTCAAAGTTCTGTTCAAAGTTAGAGCAGTGTTCATTTTCTCTCTAGAAGCTTT